>OZ020611.1:237549786-237790453 GCA_963971575.1 Liopterus haemorrhoidalis
ATCTTAAATTAATGATGTTGATCGAGGAAGACGCTGTAAAAAATTTGTATCGTCTGCATATAAAACAACTTGGTCACATTTAATATGTTTGTCGAGATCATTTATATAGATCAGGAACAGTATGGGGCCCAAAATTGAGCCCTGTGGAATTCCAAAGTGTATGCTTTTTACATCAGACAGCTTGTTATTCAGTTTTACAGCTTGAAATCTATTTTTCACATAATACATAGATGCATACAATGACGTTCGAGAGTTACCTTTTATTTTTTACAAACGACCAATAGATTGCAATATTGAAATGTGTCATTACTATACAGGGTGTTTGTTTGAAACGGGGCACCTCGAATTACTCCTCTATTTTAAGAGATACAAACAATTCTTCAGAATAAAAGTTAAACTAGATAAAAAGGCCCATCTAAAGGTTACTATAAGAATTCTGAGGAACTTCCGGTTTCACCGGAAATGATGTCAACTTTTGATCTAGCATAGGGAATCGATAATTTTATATTTTTTTCCTAAAATTGCATTAAATTAGCTTTATAATGACACCAAAAAGTCATATTTTTATGTTAACCATTTCAAAATGGCGACCATAATTTGATGTATTTTTGAAGATTTACCTAAATATTTTTTTAAATTAAAAAAAAAAAATTATGAATTTTTTTTTATTATTATTTTTTTTTATAATATATTATTTTTTATTATTTATATAATATATAAGTCTAGCGGAGGTCTTCCTTCGCCACTGGTTTTAAAGATGTTGTGGCACCTTTGGGAATTTTCGCGGCACACTAATGTACCACGGAACACCATTTGGTAAACACTACTTTAGAGGATCGGAGAACAGTTAATGCTGAATGGTATACGACAATTTGTTGGCCAGAAGTCATCGAAAAATCAGGAAAAACAACCAAAGACGTCGCATCATTCGTCATCATGACAATGCAAGCTCCCACACAGAACTTTAAACAATTGATTATTTGAAGGAGAAAAACATCGAATTAATGTCTCATTGCCCGTATTCACCTGATTTATCCCCTAACGACTTTTTTTGTTCCCCAATGTCAAACAAAAAATGCGTGGACAGCGAATTTCATCACCTTAACAGCTTGTTGATGCCTACGAAGACCATGTTTTTGAGATACCAATTTCAGAGTGGAAAAAATGTTTCGAAAATTGGTTTGAACGCATATAAAACTGTATAAATCTTAAAGGCGAATATTTTGAAAATCAATAAAACAGTTTGTTTCAAAAAAAAAAAAAAAATCTTTTTTAGTTTTTGTAAAAACTTAAAAGGTAGCCCTCGTAGACCCCCGCGCTGAAAATTATTATTTTCCAGAAGCCCGGACCCAGAATTATTGTTTTCCAAGAACTTGGTGTCTATAGGAAAATTTATGATCCCAGCGCTTACGGTGGTCAATTTTAACTAGGCTGAGGATATATTTTGGAACTAAATATGGTATTATTATGGAACTAAGTATGGTAAATATTTCTGGGCACCTATTTGTTGATAAAATGGCAAAACAGATTCATAAAATATTGCAAAAAATATTTATTCCTACAATTTTAGCTTAACAGCTGTGTAAAGGCAACACAACCAAATTTTGAATATCCTCTAGCCAAGTTAAAAATTGACCACCGTAGCGCTGGGATCTTAAATTTATTTCCCTATAAATTTTCTTCCCAGGTCGATCTATACTAATTATTGGTCAAAACGACTGGACTCTTCTGAATCTGTAGATGTTATTTACTTTGACTTTGCCAAGGCATTTGATAGAGTTGCTCATCATAGACTATTTGCTAAACTAAATCACTACGGCATTCGTAAAAAATTATTATCATGGATAATTTCATTTCTTACTGGACGCATATTCCGAGTTCGTGTTGGATCATATTTCTCGCAGTTCTATCCAGTTACGAGTGGGGTACCTCAAGGAAATGTTATTGGTCCTATTCTATTCCTGATATTTGTAACTGACTTAGTCGTAAATCTGTTATGTGAACATCAGATGTTTGCCGATGACCTGAAGCTATATAAAGAGGCACAAAACTCAGCAATAATTCAAAACGACATAAATTCCATCACAGATTGGTGTACTGCATGTCTTTTACCGCTGAACATACTAAAATGTCGCATTTTGCATCTTGGAAACAATAATCCCAGGCACATTTATTATATCCTAGGAAGCGCTATGCAGCAGGTCGAAATTGTAGTGGATCTTGGCATAACCATTACAACAACACTTGATTGATCACTTCACATAGCTAATATAGTGAAAAAAGCAAATAAAGTCCTGTACATTATATACAAATCTTTTCCTCATCTAACCCCTTCTTTATTTCGTTTAATTTACCTATCTTACATTCACCCTCTCCTAGAGTTTGCAGTTGTTGTTTGGTCGCCCTACCTACATCGAGACATACTACTCCTGGAAGGGCTCCAAAGACGTGCTACTCGACTACCAGTCTACAATTGTAGACTTCGTCGTCTCTCATACGAACAACGACTTGCAAAACTAAACATACTAGCTATTTGTAGAGAGCGCGGAGACCTCATTCAGATGTACAGGATAACTTCAGGCAAGTTTTTCACCGATATGTCTTCACTGTACAAACTTAACCTGGACCGTCGACTTCGTGGACACCATTTAAAATTAAAGCACGAGAAATATAGCAAGCAACCGAGGCAACACTTTTTCACCAACCGTGTATTTGAACTGTGGAACTCTCTCCAGGACAATGTCGTATCTGCCCCGTCGATAAACGCTTTAAAAATAGAATTAGCCATCTATTCCCAATGTAATGGAAACAATTTATTAATTAGCAATTTTGTTCTCTTGATTATTTTGTTCTTTTGTTCTTTTGATTATATTGTTCTTTTGATTATATTGTTCTTTTGATTATTTTGTTCTTTTGATTATTTTATTCTCTTGATTATTTTGTTCTTTCGATTATTTTAAATATTCTTTATAGTATAATGTTAAATGTCTCTTAATTTTGTAAAAAATTGTATTATATATTATTTTCTAGTTTGTAAGTATAATTATGTAATTATTTTTTTCTTTGAGCATAACAAGCCTATGGCTTCTGCTCTACTTTTTGTAATAATAATAATAATAATAAAATCTATTGAAATTCCCCTAATGTCTCCCTGTTCAGCATTTATAGCAGTGACATTTTTACGACCATACTAATGACGTGTAAGTATCGCGGAACATGACGAATTAAGATGTTAACGGCTTGGTGACATGCAAATTCACGTGCCTCAACACTACACCACCCAAATTCTAACGATGGAAATTTGTAACAAATAGACCCACTTGATCAATTTATCACACCGGGTAACTTTTGTAACTTTATATTGTGTTACCGAAACTTAAATTGAGCGATATTTCTGCATACAAAGAACTGTATTATTTGTTTTTTTCTGTGGAAAATGTTGAAACACACGCAGTTGTTTGATAAGGTTGAAGACTGACATTTTCTGTAATTTAAAAAAAACTTATATATTACATTATTATAAATTACACGTGCGTGAATTGGCATAAATAATTTTTATTGTTCAGACATTATTGAAACTTTTTTGTCAAGTTGGTAAAATATAAAATATTCAGGGTGTTTACGGTCTTCTTATTTCTTTTCTAATGGGTGATACTACATCTTAGTAAAAGTTTTATAATAAAAGATATTAATTTTTAAAGTTTTTAATTTATTGTGTTCCGGTTAAACTCTCAAAATATTTATCCAATCGAAAAAATGCATGTTTATAAAAGGTTTATCTTCTTATTCTTAACAATATTTGTAATATAAGTTTTTGCTGTATGACCTCTACGTGGGTGATCACAGACCTACATCTGCGATTCATGGACAAAACAACATTATCGATGTCTTCTTGTGTTAACTGTGCCCATTCTGCTCTTAGAAGCTCTCTGGATCTAAAATTATCGTGGATGTTATCTATATGTGGAGTAATTCTTCTCTTAAGCATGTCCCACACATGTTCATTCGGACTTAAATCCGGTGACTGTGCTGGCCATGGTATCGCATCAATACCTTCGTTATCCAGCCAGTTCGTTACAATTCGCGCAACATGAGGCCGAGCATTATCCTGGGCAAGATGAAATTGACCACCAACAGTACTACGAAATGGACGTACAATAGGTTGAAGAATATTATCCAAATACTGTTGTGCTCTTAAAAATCCATTGGAAAAAACGAGATCAGTTCTATCGTTAATTAGTATCCCACCCCATGTCATAACAGTACCACATCTGTAACTGTGAACTTCCTGGGCGACCTCAAAGGTTCCAAATTACTGGATTTTGTCCATACCCTTGTTCAACGAGAATCTAGATGATTCCAAATCTGGACTCATCAGTAAACAAAACTGTAGCTCAATCATTATCAGACCCATATTGAAAATTGTGACACCAGTCTAATCGTGTTCTGCGATTGCTTCTAGAGAGGGGTTAATATCTGATTGGTCGTCGAGGTAGAATATTAGTTTCGTGAAGACGATTTCTTACAGTAAGTTATGCGCTCGCTGTAACTCCCTTACCAATTCGGGTGTTGTAATAGTAGGTAGTCTTCTAGCATTTAAGACAAAAAATCTGTCTTGACCTGCTGTTGTACAGCGACCACGTCCCGGATATTGTTCGGCTTCACTCCCTGTTTTCTCGTAACGCCACCATAACCGACTGATGACACTTTGAGATACTCCAATCCGCTCGGCTACATCACCGCACGATTCATCTCGTGGATAGTTAGATGCTGTCGTTCCATTATTAAAAAATTGATGTGAAGTGTGAATTTTCACACATTTCTGGGTTTTGCAGGTATTTAGTAACTGAATGATGATTATTTGGGATGCCAAAACAAATTTTATGTCAAAATATTTTTTTATGAATTTTAATTCGAAAGCCTAATACCATTATTTAAGTTTCTAAATATGTATGTGCAGTATTTTTTTTACATAGGTTCATTAAGATTTTGGAAATTGCGCCTATGGCTTCTATTGGTTGCTTAAATCATTAGCCCCGCCCTCCGATTTCGTATACATCAAACATAGCATTAAATTATAATTTCAACACTTCCCACTGGTTATTAAATTTACGCTTTTAAAAATTAAATGCAACATTTACCAAAATATAACTAGAATTTTGACAAAATAATTTAAACAAAAGAAAACTGCAAAAAAAAAAACAAAAAATTTAAAACTGACAGGATTCAAACTCTAGTTCGCAAGTTACCTGTTTAGCAAATTAGAAAACCAATGACTAAACGCACATCGCTATGAGCACTGGCTTATCTACTGGGTTACATAGCGAATTAAATATTTAACATATTTTGGTTAAAAACACAAAAAATGCATTATTTTCCGAAAACATAATCTGATCAAAAATTCCTGTTGTACTATTCCGGTTCACACTAATGTACATCACTTCGAATTTTTTCAGATTTTTAGTTTAAACCATCTGGGCTACAGGGTGTGGGACAAAAAATTTTTTGCACAATTTTGGCAAAAATCGCTTCAAAATAATTTATTTTGCAAAAATAAAAATTTGATCGTTAATCCACGTACTAAGGGCTTTCATTTGATACCCTACTCAGAATTTTAAAAAAATATTTTTTTTTCGATGAGCACATATTTGTTTATATTTTTAGGGGGATATGTTTTTTAGATGTTTTAGTATTTTTTCTATGTACGGGTCAAAGAGTTGTATAAGCATGCCGAATTTCAACTCTCTAGGTTTAGCCGTTTAGCTACAATTTTTACCGAACAGACAGACAGACAGACAGACAGACGACAAAATGACGGTATAAATGTTTTTTGGTCATACCTATAAACCCTAAAAAGAGAATGCCACTACTTAAAAACAATTTGTATTTGTTTTGTCTTGTTGGTTCTTGTTTTCACTTGTTTTCCATAACCAACTACTCATAATTGCCTACTTTAATTGAAATAAAACATTAAATGTACAATAAGCAATATATTTTCATATTTTTTTCAATATCCCTAGACTTTTCCGATGTGTGTAGATGTCAATGCACGACACTTTATTGAAAGTCTTCACCGAAAGTTAGTTCATCAGGATTTGATCCTTGCAAAAAGACCTGAATCCCGTTCTGTCAGAATTATATGATAAACATGTGATTTTCCAGAACATCTTGTATTACAGTAATTCAGTGTAATTATTATAATTCCGGATGATTGTTTGATGTTGATGTAATAAAAACATTGATTGAACGGAAATACATCGAGGTGAATTGATGATTGCGAACAGGCCTTAATTTGTAAGGACTGACTGCAATTGTGAACAAAGCCCACGTTGCACGCATATATCAGAAACGCACTTAGGGGGTCTGATTTATGCACACCAGGAATGCGGGCACACTCAATAACAAGTATATTTTAATTTAATTCCACTATTTTTAGAACTTCAGAATTACATTCTTACGAAATACAAGCTGGAGGACCCGTATTTCATACGGTTTTTGTAATGTACATTTTTGCTGTAACGTAAATGATAAGTGAGATATTTTAATTTTAAGTAGAACCGAAAATATTCCTTTCTATATTCTAAATCACTCTTTTTTATATACATATTTTCAATGTTAAGTTAATAAAACGTGAGATACTTCGTTTATAGGTAACTCTCTCCATAGCTACCCAAATACGAGGGTCATCTCAAATCGCCTTGTTTTTCAATAAATTTTTTGTACCGTGGTAATGATTTTTTCAATCCAGTGTCATAACATTCTGTCGCCATACTGGTTAGCCATCTTTCAATTTCTTGTTTCAAATTATCCTCGTTTGTAAAGCGTCTTTCCCCAAGATGTTGCTTCAGCTGCGGAAACAGGTGGAAGTCACTTGGTGCAAGGTCAGGGGAGTAAGGCGGATGTCCGAAAACATCCCAGTAATGTTGTTCTGCTTTCAATGAATGATTGGCGTCAACGAAAAACCATTGGCCTTGACACCACGAACTTCGCAATCGGCGGTAGGAGCAAGTGGAGTCTCCATAGTGGCTGGAGCCTGACTGCCGGATCGATCAACGCACGTGCATTGAAATTTTTCAGTGCTGCTACTACACCCAGACGCAAATTTCCTGAGACTCTCAGATTTTTCCCGCCAACCACACGGATTAAAAAAAATAGTGTAACTTACTTTTGAGACGACCCCGTATATCCATATCTAAGTTGGAGGCTATACCTGTTTTTTTAATTTTCGGCCTCATATTTGGTTACTAGACGTTTCAGATGATTATAAGACAATATCCGCACTAAAATCTATTTTTGTCTATCTGTCTGTCTGAGATTCACGCAAAAATATCTAGATTTAAAAAAAAAATCTAAATTTCTGAAATTTTGGCCAAAACATTTTTTGACTCCGATTTTAGTCAAAATATAGTTTTGAGCTAATTTTGGAGTAAGGATTATGAAAAAAATATTTAAATAATTGCTTCTTTAGTTTTTGTGTTACAGAATGCTTCTCCTAGTGTTTCCACCTGCTTCTCCACATGCTTATCCTTTTTTTTATATTAGAGCCGATTTGGTTCAGTTTTTTGCCTATAATGCTAAAACTTTTGTCCAAAAATCAGAGACAAAAATTTTTTGGTTCTAAATCTCGATTTTTTAAGGTCTACCCCTTAAGATTTTTTCGATTTTTTGCCATTTTCAAGGGTTTTTGATTACTGCCCATACAACACTTAATAATTGGTTTATTAAAGCCCAATTTTTTTAGACTAAACAAGAAAAATATAAAAAAAATAAAAATGACAAATATGTTTTACTATTTTATAATATTTTATAATATTTTTTATATTTTTTATATTTTTCATTTATTATTTATATATATTATTCATTATTATTTATTATTTATTTATTCATTACTATTTATTTTTTATATTTTTATTTTTTATTTATATTTTATATTTCAAATTTTAATTTTTATATTTTAAATTCTTACTTCTTATATTCTATATTTTCTGTAGCTCTGGTGAAGAAATAAAATATTTCGAAACTAGTCAGCTAGATCTAGTTGTATCTTTTATGTCCGCAGCCAGTACAACCTTCTCCACATATATTAATTTATGGACACGACCAACTCCACACCTATTTTAATATGTATTTCGTGATGAACTCAATATCAAAAATATTTCTACTTTTCAACATTTCAAAATATGATACATTGTTTTTCAAGATGTTAAAAATATCTCCTTCCGTCAATAAAAACAAAAAGAAATCTCTAAATATAGACATTCAATTTGTATTTTTTCTTATTACACATATACGTCAATTTAGAATACAATGATTGTAGCGCTGGTCGGGAGAGGGTGGGCAGTGTCGGTCGGTGGACAGACAGACAGACACGGTGCATATTTCAGCGACATGCAGCTCTCTCCACGGCCCACACTGTGCTAATTGCCCGCATGGACAAGCAGCTGACTTCACTCCTCGTCCCACTTACATAAACAATATTAAATTCAGCTCTCGCGATAAAACATATGTAAAGACAAACAGACTGCAAGGAAACTATCGTAGATGGCAGTGGAAGCAGAGAATTCAATAAGAACTGATCGAGTAGACAAACTTACCAGTGTGTGGATTTTTACTGTTTTTTTGGTGAGCAGTATTAATGGTTAGCAACGTATAGCACATGTTGGTATAATAAATAAAGTTGATATTACCTGAAACAAAAAGAAAATGTTAAAACACAGAACGACCCAAAGAAGACTGAGGAGCAACGGCAGATTTTAAGGGCAAATAGGCAATGTCCCCACAAAAAAAAAAAAATACTCCTTATTTTAACATTTTTAAATGTTATTTAATAATAATAATAACCCATTCATTATAATTCCAAGGACATGTAACGATTCGGTAAAATATCATCAGAAATCGGCTCTAATGCCTGTAGTACACGAAGCGATTTCTCGTTTTGAATCTCGTACGATTTATAGTACACAAATTATTGTAACTTGTACTACAGGATTTTCGTATGAGATCTTGTATGATATTGAAAACCAACCAATATTTATTGTCTCGACCTAAAATATTGGATAGAATGAACCAATAATGGCGCAGTATAAGATGCGCATATTTATGTGACCGTAACGAACAACTGTTCATCTGTGAAGCATATTTCGAGGTTATTTAGTATCAACTTTAGCAATATTTTTGCTTATTTAGTTTAAAATAAATTGGATTTAGCTGTTCACATTCTTAGAACATTTATATATATGTTTGGATTTATTCAACATCTTATTATCCAACATACTTAACTAATGACTTATCTAAGGTGACCATTAAACATCCAATCCGGAAAAAAGGACCGGGGGAGTTAAATATATATATATATATATATATATATATATATATATACAGTATTGGCCATAAAGATAGCAACTTTTGATAATTCTCTTTTATTTTTATTCTATTCAATATTTTTAAAATTAAAAAATGTAATTCTTACCTTTAACAATCCTCTACATATATTATAGTAAAAAATTAAATTTTAACAGTAAATTCTATTTTTTTTTTTATAGTATTTATTATTTTTACCTCGACATAAAGATAGCAACTACTCTTAAAAAAATCTTTTGTTTTTATTAATTAAGAAAATGAATTATTATTAATAGATCATTTTTAATATTTTGTATAGTAACCACCAGTATTTATAACTTCCCGACATCTTTTCGGCATTGATTCTAATAATTTCGTGATCATTTCATTATCAATATTAGACCAGGCACCCTGCAAATCTTTAAACAAATCTTCAATATTTTAATGCGTTTTGTTTCTAATCTTTCTGTCGACAATCTCCCAAAGGTTTTCTATTGGATTTAAATCGGGTGACTGTGACGGCCAAGTCATTACGTTAATTTTTGAATCCTCGAACCATTCTTTGACCAACTTCGAAGAATGTTTTGTGTCATTATCATGCTGAAAAATATGTTTTAAAGGCATGAACTCATCAGAATAAGGTTCCATAACATTCTGAAGGATGTCTATATATTTAAATCGATCCATTATTCCGTCAATGTGGTATAGAGAACCCATACCATATCCCGAGAAACAGCCTCATACCATCACACCACCTCTGCCATGTTGAACTGTTAGCAAGGTGTATTTTTGAACTAATCTTTTATTAGCAGACCTCCTATCGTAACTTACACCATCACTTTTAAATAAATTTAACTTAGATTCATCACTAAAAATAACTTTTTTCCATTGATCCACAGTCCAGTCAATATGATTTTTAGCAAATTCTAATCGGGCCTTCACATTATTTTTGGATAGAAGTGGGTTTTTAGCAGGACGGCGACTAAAAAGAACCTCACTAACTAATCTTCTGCGAATAGTTCTTGTTGAGATGTTTTCTTGATCCATTTGTGGCAAAAGGCCCAAAATTTTCTCCGATGACAGAAAGGGGTTATTGGTAGATAAATAAATAATTTTTTTATAAGTTCATTTTGTAGTTTTTCGTGGCCGTCCTGGAATTTTTGAAACTTCAAACGTACCTTCTTCTCGAAATCGTTTTATAATTCGCGACACAGTAGATTTATGAACATTTAAATTTTGTGAAATCACATTTTGCAGCAGCCCGTCTTTAAAACCAGAAATTACTAAGTTTCTAATTTCACTTGAAACAGTTTTACTACGACCCATGATTGACAAATATAAACTGGAATATTGCTTGTGCACAACATATTATTTATGGATAAAACCTGCATATAACAAGAAAATTTGAGTAGTTGCAATATTTTTGTCCAAGCAAAAATGAAGAAATAATTTATTATTAATCTGTAAGTCAGATTATTTGACTATTGATTGATGTAACAGATAAAATATGATTAAATTATAGAACTAAGAGTATTTATTTTCCAATATTATTATTAAAATTTGAAAAATTGAAAAATGTTAAAAGTTGCAATCTTTATGGCCAATACTGTATATATATATATATATATATATATGTGGGAATCCCCAATTGGTGAGAAACATAAGTTCATTAAATTAAATAATCATTTATTAATTAATTACACTTTTAAATAGTAGTTGATAACACATTAATTATAATATAATTTCACAACACATAACGGCCATTTTGTACGTTACGTTCCGCGTGCCTTGCCCGACCCGTTCCGACTTCCACCAACGACTGAGCCGTTCGCTCGGGTTCTTGACCTCGTCACTGGCATTGGCGGCGGTGACGGGGTTCTTTGGGGCACCAAGCCCACAGTTCGGCCATTCCTGGAATTGACTGCGGCCCCGCGGTCTGGCGGCTCCTGAAACTGTAAATCATTAAGTTTGTCTGAACAAGTAACTTCATTGTTACAGTCAGCCCAAGGTTTCATAAAGTCAGCAGCTGTGGTGGTCTTCAGAGGCGGCTCTCCATAACCCACCCTCTCGACATCGTACCTCTCTTTAGGTTTAACCCTGGTGACTTTATATGGTCCTAGGTATTTTGGTCTAATTTTAGCCTGTGTGGAGAACTGTGTTCGCTGGATGGCTACGAGATCATCTATTTTGTATTTTCTCGCTTCCTTCCTTCGCTTATCGTATGTCTTCTTATTTTCTCTTTGTATCTTCGCTATCTCTCCTTTCGCATGCTGGCGCATTTCTTCTCTATTGTCATCAAATTCCTTCGTGTATTCTTCTGATATCATTTCGGGAATCTTGTATGCTTCCGGACGCTTCATTTTAACTCCAACCATCAGCTCGAAAGGTGTTCGACCAATGCTTCTCTGGTACGTATTATTGATGGAACATTGAAGGTCATCAACGTATTTGAACCAATTCTCGTGGTCATTCAGTGCTAGCTTAGTTAATACGGTTATGATGATTCTATTAATCCTCTCAACCTGTCCATTGGCTCTTGGTACGCCGGTAGTTGTATGCAGAAGTTCTATATCTTCACTCTGGCAGTAGTCTTTAAATGTGGCAGAGGTAAAGGCTGTTCCTCTGTCAGTAATGAATCGTCGAGGATTACCGAATATCTTCTTTTGTGAATCTAGTCTGGTTATAACTTCTTGAGTAGAGACGGTTTTAGTAGGGTAGATCCAAACGAACTTGGTGAATGCATCTACTACTACAAACAAGTGTTGGTAGCCTTTTTTGGTTGGTGTAAGCGGTCCTAAATGGTCAAGGTGATAAGTATCTAAAGGTACATCACCTTTGTCTAACGGATGTAAAAAACCTTCTTGCTTCCCAGTCTTTTTGGTAGCCACAATACATGGTATACAATTCTTGATAAAAGCTTCGATCTTTTCTTTCATGTGGGGAAACCAATATTCACGTAGTATTATGTCTTGGGTCTTCTTAACAGCAAAATGTCCGTTTGTTTCATGAGCGTTTCTAATGATTTGTATTTCCATCTTCTCAGGTATAACTAACAAGTTGGTTTCGTCTTTTCTCTTGTATAGTAAATTATGTTGAATTAGGTAATCTTCAAAGTTGTGTCCATTTTCTAAAATTGTTATGATAGACTGTGTCTTCTCATCTTCTTCTTGTGTTCGTCTTAATCTGTGTAGGAACTCGCTAGATCTTATAGTCAATACTGGATTTCTTGACAGTGCGTCAACGTGTCGCATCTTGGTTCCTGGTCTATGTTCAATAGTGTAGTGAAATTCCTCTAAATACATTACCCATCTGGCAATTCTGGGAATTATATCTTTTTTCTTTAGAGTCATGGCAAAAGCGGCGCAATCAGTCACGATTTTGAATTGCAATCCTAGTAGGTATACACGGAACTTTTTGATAGCATTTACGATAGCTAAGACTTCTAGCTCATAGCTTCCGTATTTCTGTTCTGCTGGCGTTGTTTTTCTAGACATGTAATGAACGGGGTGCATCTTTCCATCCTCTTTTCCTTGTTGGAGTAAGACAGCTCCATATCCTGCGGCACATGCGTCGGTATGCAACTCTGTGGGTGCTTCTGGACAATAAATGGTAAGTACTGGTCGACTGGCTAGTATTTGCTTGAGTTTTTCAAATGCTTTCATTTGGTCAGGTCCGAAGTGGAACTTTACATCTTTGCGAAGTAAGTCGCTCAATGGTTTCGCAATGACTGAATAATTTTTGACAAATTTGCGAAAGTATCCTGCTAATCCAAGGAAACTGTGTACTTTCTTGACTGTATCTGGTTGCGGGAAGTTAATTACGGCTTTCGTTTTCAGACGTGACGGAGATATGGTGTTGGCTTCGATGTGATGGCCTAAGTATTCGATGCTTGTCTTCAAGAACTGGCATTTCTTCCAGTTTATCTCCAATCCATAAGATTCGGCAGTGTTAAGGACTTCTTCCAGTCTAGTCAATGCTTCGTCTATATTTTCAGCACGTATTACTATGTCGTCCATATAAACTAATACGGTTCCTTCTTTGATGTGTCTGTCAAATACTTCGTTTATGAACCTCTGGAAATTCGCTGGGGAATTGCACATTCCGAATGGAGTTCGTAGAAATTCATATTGCGCGTTGTGTGTTACAAATGACGTATACTTTTGACTCTCCTCATCGACAGGTACATGGAAAAATCCATTCTTCAAGTCAATCGTACTGAAAATTGTGGAATCACGGAGTTTATCCAGTTGGTCTTCTATCAGTGGAACTGGGTATCGGTCTTTAATTATTTTCTCGTTTAAACGTCGGTAGTCTTGACAAATCCGAGTGCTTCCATCTTTTTTCTTGGTGAGGACGATTGGGCTGGCAAATTCTGATTTACTGGGGATTATTATGCCATCTTCTAGCCAAATCTTCATTTGCTGTTCAACAATTTTTTGTTCATGTTGCGAAATACGTCGTGATGGCTGGTATATGGGTCGTTCATCCTTGAGGATAATCTTTGTTTTAATCTTGGCCATCTTGGTTTTATTATTAACAGGGTCGTACTTAGATTGAAGTGTTTTAATCCGCTTCCTATGGTGTTTATTCTTAATATGCCCCAAATCTAGTCCGTCGTCGTGGTGTATTGCGTATGCTGTCAGAAAATTGACTTCATCATCTTCGCTGTTGTGATTCTGTAATTCTTCTTCATTTCTCTTTATCGTATCGTATTTCATTTCATCGTATTGCTCCTTCAAAAGTATGCTACTTTCATCTTCTTCGTCTTCATCAATATCTTCATTTTCGTCATCAAAATCTTCATCTTCTTCGTTTTCAGTATCGCCTTCTTCTTTATTTGTAGTATCTTCGTATTCTTTATCTTTAACATTTTCATCGTCGTCGTCGCCATCGCTGATAGCTCGGACTTCCTCGTCATCGTATTCCTCTTCCAATTCGTTGGCATCATCGGAATAACATTCATCTCTCTTGTTGCTAGTTTCTTTTTCTAGGTAGTCGATTTTGCTAATCTTCTCTTGTTTCATCACAGGTGTTCTGTTCACCTTTTTTACGGAACATAGTTCGCCTTTTCGGAATATCAGCTCAGCGTTGTGCAATAAGGAATTGCCTATTATAATAGTCGGTTCAATTGCATCGTCGTTGATCACGTGGATGGTTGTATCGAAGCTCTGACCTATGAGTTCGACTGTCGTGTCGAAACAGCCAAGGGTACAAGTCTCTCCTGCTCCAAGACCTTGCAGCTTGAGTGTTTCTGTTCTAACCTTCGGTGCGCCTAACTTGAAGTAGTGAGTCGCCTTTAATAAATTAACGCAACTTCCTGTATCAATAAGAGCGTTGATCGTTTGATCTCTTATTTTTACTGGAGCTCTGACGCATTCGGCAGTCATCTTGTTAACGAAGTTTACTGGGTTGCCGTTCTTCTTATCTTTATCCTCCGTCCTCTTTGAAAACTGGTTTCGCCTCTTGGGACATTCTGGTGACTTGTGACCGTATTGATTGCATGCAAAGCATTTGGGTCCTTTTGTCTGATCAGGACAATTTCTGGTCATGTGGCCCAACTTTCCGCATGAGTGGCAACGTTCTTTGTCATTTCTATTCGCATCATTCGAACTGCGGTTTTGGAAATTTGACCGTTCGTACGGCTTTATAGAATCTTGGTCTCTTCGTTGGCGATTTTGGGTCATTAGGCTGTCGTAGTTCTTGATCCTAATCATCAGCTCGGTTACATCACGGAATTCACAAAGTGCTAACGACTTTTGGAGATCTCGGTCACCTATACCTGCGATAATATACTTGATAACTGATCTTACCTCTATATTACCTGTCTGGGCTATGGCTGCCATTTCGTAGATGTAGCTTTCATATGTTTCATTATGCTTCTTCATGCGCCTTGTTAATCGGGCATGTACATCTGCTTGATCTAATGTGTCGGGAAATGCTGCACAAATTTTCAATTTGAATTCTGT
This sequence comes from Liopterus haemorrhoidalis, assembly GCA_963971575.1. Lineage (NCBI taxonomy): Eukaryota > Metazoa > Arthropoda > Insecta > Coleoptera > Dytiscidae > Liopterus > Liopterus haemorrhoidalis. Next base: position 237,565,092 of record OZ020611.1, read on the forward strand.
CCAAGATTTCGGTGGTTCGGATACGCTGTCGTACCAGTGCCTAGCTGCACCTCGTATCTTGCTAACTGCATAAAAGAGTGTTGTTTTGTTGTCCCATTCGTAAACAGAAGCTGTGTTTTCGACTTTGATAGTCCATTGTCGTGCGGTGAGTCCAGTGATTTTAGAAGGGTCGTATTCTGGGATCGCACGTTCGTCGGCCTTCTTCCACAACGGTGTCTGTATAATAGTCGTATGTGCTTGCGAGTTATTGAGTAATTCGCGCTCACGTTTCAATAATTCTCTTTCTCGTCTTAATAAATCTCGCTCTCTGGCTAAATAATCAATTTCTACACCATTAGCGTTTCCTCCTGTCGTTTGAACTCCTTGGTATTCGTACGGAGTGCTTGCGCAAAACTGCAATACGCCCTCTGGTAATGTTTCGTCTTCACGGTCTAACATGTTACGGTCTGATTCTCCGCCCACTGCGTTATTATATTCGTCAGTCATGATGGACTTTTTATCTTCTTATGCGTCTTAAATTTTAACTCTTTACTTCTATTTCTAAATCTTCTTACTGCTGTGCAGTTCTTTATTTCTCTTAAATATCTTATTTCTTCTTTGTAACATGTAATTCTTCTATATTGACCTCTTATAATCTTAATTCACGTCTTTAATATTTCTTTAACATCCTACTACTCTTTTAATAATCTTAACATCTTTTTAAACTGTTATTTACTCGTAAATTATTTAAAATTTGCAATTGTATCGAAATTGGCAAAAACAATACATGTACGCCACTGCTTAGTGTTTACATATCGTAGATAACATTTTACCGCGCAATTGTCGGACGATAACAACGTAAAAACAAGGTTATATTGAATTTTAACGTATTTATTATAATATTTTTAAAGTTTCTCACCAATATACTCAAAATGTTGAACATGTAATGACACTTTTCATTATATTTCACTGTTTCACACAAATATTACAGGTTTTTATACTTTATTTACTCCTTAAATAACGGTTTGCACAATCTTAACAATTTAAATATCGTTTTAAAACATTTTTACTTTTTAAATCTTTCACTTCACCTCTTTTTAGCATATCTTTCTTTAATTTTTAACTCTTTTAATTATTAATTTAATGTTTCACTTCTTATCAAAACTTTAAAACATGTTTTTTCAATCGCGGCTGAGCCCCCAAGTCTGTGGGAATCCCCAATTGGTGAGAAACATAAGTTCATTAAATTAAATAATCATTTATTAATTAATTACACTTTTAAATAGTAGTTGATAACACATTAATTATAATATAATTTCACAACACATAACGGCCATTTTGTACGTTACGTTCCGCGTGCCTTGCCCGACCCGTTCCGACTTCCACCAACGACTGAGCCGTTCGCTCGGGTTCTTGACCTCGTCACTGGCATTGGCGGCGGTGACGGGGTTCTTTGGGGCACCAAGCCCACATATATATATATATATATATATATATATATATATATATATATATATATATATATATATATATATATATATATATATGTATATATATTGATTATGTTTGGAGAATTTTTTTTAAACATTTCTTGTCCACAAACTACTCTTGATTACAATTTCTATACTTCTCATTTATTTATTCAAGTTGGGTGTTATGCATAAAACAAATTCAACGAAATCATTATTAATATAATATATTTTTATTTTCTTTAAACTATTTTATATCGATAATAATGACAACAATAATATTTTTTGTTAAAGAAAATAATAGTTTTACAGACAAAAATAATAATAAAAAATAAATAAAATAATAATTCCCTTGTGTAATAATTTCCTCAAATGTAATAAATTATAACAGAAAACGGTACGGCTTTGCGAATCCAGAAGATTTACAGATTTGGGACAAAGATTAATATTGTCAGTCTTCAAAAATTTGGTAAACTGTCCTTTCTAGGTTAAGTACAATTATTTGAATTCTGTCAACTTACAAAAATAGACGTAGTGCGCATCAATTGGTACAGATTCAAAGCGATAAATATTGGTTGGTATACTACAATAATTTTACATCCGATAATTCTGAACAAAATTCTCAATGTAATAATTATCGTACGACAAATCGTACGAGATTCAAATCAAGAAATTACATCGTATACTACAGGCTTATAAGACTATCGAAAATCTCCCGTCGTGTTTAGAATTTCATTTTGGGAACTGGTAGTATTTTTTTGAGATTTTAAAAGGTTGATTACAATTAAAATATTTCAGTATTCAGATAAAAAAATAGAAGCCATAAATTGCAAAACGTAACTTCAATATTATTTTATATATTTTATTGTTCAAAATGACTTTTATTTAACAAAGTTATTGCCCAATAACTTTGAACACTAACATAACTTTGGACAATTTAAGACTTTCATTTCTGGCAATATTATCAGGACCCTTATATATACACCCGTCTCTCTTAACCGTATTTCTGAAGACAGAGGTCAAAAGTATTCGGTTCGGTTTGCGAATAGAACTAAAATTGTTGAACTCTTAGAGGTTAAATTCTTAGAGGTCAACTATTTACGAGCCTTTACATAACCTAACAAATCATCATCGCGCCGATTACAACAAATCCCGCTCAAAATTTCTAAGACGAACAGTAAATATGATCAATTTAGGTAATTAGGTTAGGTTTAGTTAGTAAAAATCTAGGACAGCAGAATTTGGAAAACGATAATTAACTTTTTACGAAACCGCAATAGTTGCTTTAAAGACACATAGATGTTGCACTTATTCGTAACGCACTAATTTCCGTAGTTGAAAAACTGCCTTGAACGTTAAAACTATCTACTAAACTTATCCACAACACACAGTGAACAGTCAACAATTTAAAAAGCTCTGAACGCAGCTTAAAGGTCCGTAATGCTAAAAAGACTGAGAAACACTTATATACATTAACAGTAGTCTATGAATTCAGTATACAAAATTTCTAAAATAAGCTTAAGTGATACAAAGAGCAATTTGAAACAATAAAGCTAAATATATTCAGTGACTTAAATATAACTTTGCGAACATTAAGCATGTTAATATCTCTGGCAGTAAATAATTAACGAGTAAAAATGATCTTACGATATCAGAGTTCTCGGAGCTAAAAGACGCTAGGTTTCCTCATAAGAAGCTTTGACAAGAAAGCATTATGGCGAATGAAACAACGCAACGCTTAAAGCAGAATCGTATCAAGTTTACCGAGAGCATGTTCATGCTTGTCGATCAAAGAACTCGCTCTTTGGCGAAAATATATCATGAAATATGATATTTTATAAATATTTTAATGACGTACAAATAAGTTTTTGTTATATATATATATATATATATTCTGATTGGTTAGTAAAATTTTACTTTTAGCGATATTTTAGACGGTATGGTCAGAGGAAGATTGATGGACCAAATTGGCCCGAAGGGTTCTGAAATAACTGGCCCATAATTGAATATTGTATTTATTTTATAATATACCGTATTTTCCGGACCATAAGACGCACCGGAAGATAAGACGCATCCCAAATTTATGAGACAATTTTTAGAAAGAATATTTATTATTACAATAACTTGTACCAGCAACATTCTGTTCATCTTCACTTTCTGTACTATCACTCGTCTCGTTAATATCATTGTTCGTATTATTTTCGTCTGAACAATTGTAGTCAATCTCTTCAAAAACCAAGTCATCATCGATACTATCCAATGCGTTGCTTATACCGAATTTCTTAAAAGACTTTATAATCGTCTTTTCTTTTACAGCTTCCCATGAATTTTTTACCCCATTTTGTACCCCTTAAAAAAAATTATTTCTAAAATGTTGCGTATACGAACCTTTGGCCATTAATGGGTTAACTTACGAAATCCTAAATATTATAAATGAGGAAGTATTGAGCGGAAAATTTCATCAAAACTATTCTAGTTGCTTCTAGTCCAGTGATTAGTTGTGAGACAATGAACAGAACTACGAACAGCTTTCCTCAACAACAGTTAAGAGAATTAAATGCAACATAACAAACAAAAATAGAAGCACTCCCCGTTTAATTGAGTGCTGAACATGCATCCTTTGTCTAACAGTGACCGTCTAAGTTCCACCATCCGTCTGTGTCTGTGTCTGTGTCTGAGTCTCTACTGCGGTAACAAACTCCGGAATTGTTCTAGCAGAAATCTGGACTAACCTGGACAACCGCATAATCCTATTTTACCTTTATCTATTGCTCTCTTTGTATCTAAGTTCTCTTGTAATGAGGTTTGTCTAGTTCCCTTTTTAAACTCAAGATGTTGATATCAGGGCTTACAACTTTTCATATTTGAACCAGTGGCGAAGAGAAACCTACGCTAGACTTGCACTCCCGTAAAAAAAAAAAAAAATAAATAAAAAAAAATTTAATTTATTTATTTATTTTTTTTTTTAAATAATTAGATAAATCTTCAAAAATACATCAAATTATGTTCTATACAAATTTTTGTCTAAGGCTTGGTTTACTAGTTACGAATTAATTATCATAACCATGGAAACTTTACATATAAGTATGAAAAATTTGAAATTTTAAACAATTTTACAAAAAAATTTCGAAATTTTTCGTTTTATCAAAAAACGTCTCAAATAAAAGTTATTAGTTATTACATTTATAGTAACTTTTGTTCAATAAATTTTTTCGAAATATTTTTCTGTTGCTAAATATTCGCAAAAATCTTAAAATCGACACGAGTAAACTCCCATTTCTAGTCAACCGATCTTCATAAAAAACAATAGGGTTCTTCCCATTTACTAGGAGAATTTTTTAGTACCAGAACGAATTCTCTAAGTTGAACCGTTCTTGAGTTATCGTGTATACACACAGACACACACACACACACACATACGGACAGCACTTCGAAAATAGGTTTTTTGGATTCTCTGGACCTTGAAAAGTGGTCATCAGTCAAAATCTCGACATCGAAAATTTTCGCGATTACAATACTTGCCCCTTATATATTAAGGTCGGGCAAGTAAAAATTGGAATTCTGGAGATAGCTTTCTTTAAAGAAAATCTAAACGAGTTAAAAATACCAAGTATTTTTAGTATGTATTTATCATTAGGATATTTTAGACTATTTCGGAATAAATTTTAGGTGATTATATAAAAATAAAATAACAATAATTATTTCAACAACTGTTAAAACAGTAAGTTTTCACATAAAGTTTTTACTTGCCCGACCTTGCCCGGCAAGTATTGTCATCGCGAAAATTTTCGATGTTGAGATTTTGACTGATGACCACGTTTCATGGTCCAGGGAATGCAAAAAACCTATTTTCGAAGTGCCGTCCGTATGTGTGTGTGTGTCTGTGTGTGTGTCTGTGTGTCTGTGTGTCTGTGTGTATACACGATAACTCAAAAACGGTTTAACTTAAAGAGTTCGTTCTGGTACTAAAAAATTCTCCTAATAACTGGGAAGAACAGTATTTTTTTTTTATACAGCAGGGTTCATTAAGATTTTGAAAATTGCGCCTATGGCTTCCATTGGTTGCTTAAATCATAAGCCCCGCCCTCTGATTTCGTCAAACATAGAATTAAATTATAATTTCAACACTTTCCACTGGTTATTAAATTTACGCTTTTAAAAATTAAATGCAACATTTACCAAAATATAACTAGAATTTTAAGAAAATAATGTAAACAAAATAAAAATGCAAAAAAAACAGAAAAAATAAAATTAACAGGATTTGAACCCTAGTTTGCAAGGTAAGTTACATTATTAAGCGTATGACAAAACCAACCACGTCACGAGAGCTACTGATCTGGTGTGTTACATAGCGAATTAAATAGTTAACATATTTTAGTTAAAAACACAAAAAATGCGTTAATTTCCGAAAACATAATCTGATCAAAAATTCCTGTTGTACTAGTCCGGTTCACACCAATGTACATTACTTAGAATTTTTTCAGATTTTTAGTTTAAACCATCTGGGCTACAGGGTGTGGGACAACATTTTTTTTGCACAATTTTGGCAAAAATCGCATCAAAATAATTTATTTTGCAAAAATAAAATTTTGATCGTTAATCCACGTACTAAGGGCTTTAATTTGATACCCTACTCAGAATTTAAAAAAAATATTTTTTTTTTCGATGAGCACATATTTATGTATATTTTTAGGTGGATATGTTTTTTAGATGTTTTAGTATTTTTCCTATGTGCGGGTCAAAGAGTTGTATAAGCATGCCAAGACAGACAGACAGACAGACAGACAGACAGACAGACAGACAGACAGACAGACAGAGAGACAGACAGACAGACAGACAGACGACAAAATGACGGTATAAGGGTTTTTTGGTCATACCTACAAAACCCTAAAAATGATATAAAAAAAGATTAAAAATAAAAATAAAAATAAATAAATATAAAAATAAATAAAATTAAAATAAAGATAAAAATAAAAATAATATTTTATATTTTTATATATATATGTATATTTATTTTTTTTATATTTTATATATCATGTACGTTTATTTATTCAGTTTCTACATTATACTTTCATTCATACTTTTATAATTATAATTTATTATTGTTACACTACATTCTACTGTTATATACACTTATATTATATATCCTATTGTAGCTCCGATGAAGAATAAATCTTATTCGAAACTTGTCAGCTGATTTGATTGGTTTTCATTGCTGTCCGCAACCCGTACAACCTCCTTCTTTAATATTTATATACGGACACGACTATTCCCCATACCTTTTATTATGGCATGGGAATAAAAATAATATATAGTAACTAAACAAGAACAAAAAGTCTTCAATCATTTAAAGAATCTTCCTTAACATCACCTCATCCAATTAGAATTACTTTGAAACTCCTAATTGAGAAAATAAACTTCATCGAAACTATTGACATATTGACAAAGTGTGGAAATTAAATTAATGACCGTTCTGATCTAGTAGGCAGTGCAGTGTTACAAATATTTCATTTATTTATTATTCAAGCCTATTTTTCCAACAGTAAATTCCAGCTATCTATAACTGTCAGGGTAATTGAGTATTTCCATGTCGTGTTTCGTGAATTGATCATAATATGAATTAGATCAATAAGATTTATAAAGGTCAAGGGCCACTTTGACAAATTCTACAGATATTTCAATGCACAGTTTGATTACATACATTTTAATCTGGGATGTAACAAAATTGCATTCAATACAGTGGTGTTCAACGTATTACGGTTTGGAAACGTGGGAGTTCACAAATAGGGTTCACAGCCTACCTGGTTTTGCGTCAGAAGACGCCGTTTTTACCGACTGTCAACATATATAAGGGAGGTATTGTGATCATACCGATTTTGACATTTCGAGATTTCGATGGATCTCCACGAATTGAGGTCCCTACATAACGTTTTAACTATTTTTAGCATGATGTCTGTCTGTCTGTCTGTCTGTCTGTCTGTCTGTCTGTCTGTCTGTCTGTCTGTCTGTCTGTCTGTCTGTCTGTCTGTCTGTCTGTCTGTCTGTCTGTCTGTCTGTCTGTCTGTCTGTCTGTCTGTCTGTCTGTCTGTCTGTCTGTCTGTCTGTCTGTCTGTCTGTCTGTCTGTCTGTCTGTCTGTCTGTCTGTCTGTCTGTCTGTCTGTCTGTCTGTCTGTCTGTCTGTCTGTCTGTCTGTCTGTCTGTCTGTCTGTCTGTCTGTCTGTCTGTCTGTCTGTCTGTCTGTCTGTCTGTCTGTCTGTCTGTCTGTCTGTCTGTCTGTCTGTCTGTCTGTCTGTCTGTCTGTCTGTCTGTCTGTCTGTCTGTCTGTCTGTCTGTCTGTCTGTCTGTCTGTCTGTCTGTCTGTCTGTCTGTCTGTCTGTCTGTCTGTCTGTCTGTCTGTCTGTCTGTCTGTCTGTCTGTCTGTATGTCCGTCCGTCCGTCCGTCCGTCCGTCCGTCCGTCCGTCCGTCCGTCCGTCCGTCCGTCCGTCCGTCCGTCCGTCCGTCCGTCCGTCCGTCCGTCCGTCCGTCCGTCCGTCCGTCCGTCCGTCCGTCCGTCCGTCCGTCCGACAAAATAAATTATTTTGCAAACACCCTTGTATGCCTTGAATGCCCACACCCTGTAGCCCAGATGGTTTAAGCTAAAAATCTAAAAAAAATTCTAAGTAATGTATGGTGTGAACCGAAATAGTACAACAGGAATTTTTGATCAGATTATGTTTTCGGAAAATAACATATTTTTTGTGGTTTTTGGTTCACAAAGTACAAAAGATATACCAATGTAAGACACTCACATGCAAAGCGTGCGATGGCGTAATGGGTTAGAGCACTGCTAAAATGAGCTGTTTCGAATTCTACTACGGAGTGAATTTTATTTTTTCTGTTTTTTTTTTGCATTTTTATTATGTTGAATTTATTTTGTCAAAATTCTAGTTATATTTTGACAAATGTTGTATTTAATTTTTAAGAGCGTAAATTTAATAACCAGTCTTATTATATGATTAACAGACGATAAATTATTTTAAAAATATCGTTCATTTTGCCGTGATTAGTACAAAGTAAAATTTGTCCTACAAACTCAGCATGCCGCCTTCACTTATTATATACCTGCGAAATCCTGAAATGTGTGAAAATTCACACTTCACATCAATTTTTTAATAATGGAGCGACAGCATTTAACTATCCACGAGATGAATCGTGCGGTGGGATTTCTCCAAGCTGGCTTCAGGCAAGTTGATGTAGCCAAGCGGATAGGAGTTTCTCAAAGAGTCATCAGGTCGGTTATGGAAGCGTTACAGGGAAACAGGGAGTCCGGCCGAAAAACATCCGAGACGTGGTCCTTGTACAATAGCAGGTGAAGACAAATTTTTGGTCTTAAATACTAGAAGAAAACCCACTATTACAGCACCCGAATTGGTAAGGTAGTTACAACGAGCGCATAACTTAACGTGATGCTGTAAGAAATCGTCTCCACGAAGCTAATATTCTATCTCGACGACCAATCAGATGTCAACCCTTCTCTAGAGGCAATGCTGAGCAAGATTAGACTGGTGTCACAATTTTCAATATTGGTGTGATAATGATTAGGCTACAGTTTTGTTATCTGATGTATCCAGATTTGGAATTCATCCAGATTCTCGTCGAACAGGACAGACATGGAGAAGATCCGGTAATTTGAAACGTTTGAAGCACGCCCAGGAAGTTCACAGTTATGGTATGGGGTTGGATAATCATTGGCGGTAGAAGTGATCTCGTTTTTCCCAATAGATTTTTAACAGGACAACAATATTTGGATAATATTCTTCAACCTATTGTGCGTCCATTTAGTGGTGCTGTTGGTGATCAGTTTCATCTTGCCCAGGATAATACTCGGCCACATGTTGCGCTAATTGTAAGGAACTGGCTGGATAACGAAGGTATTTATGCGATACAATGGCCAGCACAGTCACCGGATCTAAATCCGATTGAACATGTGTTGGTCATGATTAAGAGAAGAATTACTCTACATATGGATAACAACCACGATAATTTTAGATTCGGAGAACTTCTAAGAGCAGAATGGGCACAGTTACCTCAAGAAGACATCGATAATGTTATTTTGTCCATAAATCGCAGATGTAGAGCTGTGATCAACCAATGTGGAGGTCTATATTCTGTATTTTTTTCAATTATTGTCGTAAATCGTCGACTGAAAATAATAAGGTTGTATGTCGAAGTGTATTACATTTGAGAAAACAAGCTTCAAAAATTTTGACATGGAAAAAACCAATATAAGGTTACAATACAAGGAAGAAATTTTTTTTATAACTATATATTGATATGTTATTGTCATTAACGCATTATTTTGAAAAATAAAATAAAATTGAATAATATCATTTTAACAATTTGAAAAATGAACATACAACTTTGTGATTAAGAAAAACACGAAACTTAGTACCTTAACGTTACATACAGCTTTGTAGTTCAAAGTAATATCGGGGGGAAATTCAGTTTATAGGTAAAGCTTCAGTTTAGGTTTCTGAAAATTATTAAAAAAGTACCAAAAAAGGTAAAAGAAATGTTAGTCACGTATTAAATTTTTATTTGATTAAATAACACAAATTAAACAATATGCTTGCAAACTAATAACAAATTAAACATTAATCTTACAAAAAAATAAGATAAATTAAGATAATTTGAAATGAAACTGAAACATTCGAAATAAAAAAAATTAAACGAAATAAATTGTATTTTATTATTTTCTTGATATTTACTTTCTTGGCAATATTGTTTCATAATAAGATTTATCCATAGTAGGCATCCAATCCAGTATAGATTTTAAAGCGATTACCTTGTTTTCTGGTAACGTATTTTTATTTGTAGAAACCTTAATGTCTCTAAATATATTTAACAAGTCTTCAAGACCTTGTTTTATTCTTTTTAATATTTTTTGTAACCCAGGTGCCCGAAAAAGATGTTTTATATTTAACATAAAAGATGTTGTATGTCAAACATAATGGGTGTTTTTTTTAGAGGTATAGAACTTTAAATTGCAATAAAACAACGATGGATTATTCGATTGACATGAATTTTTTTTTATTCGAAAGATAATCTTGTGGCATTACATTTTAAATATGATTTCTGGCATATGACCGCCACGGCTGGCTCGGATGTAGTCCAATCTGGACGTCCAATTTTCGATGACTTTTTCCAACATTTGTGGCCGTATATCGGCAATAACACGGCGAATGTTGTCTTCCAAATGGTCAAGCGTTTGTGGCTTATCTGCATAGACCAATGACTTTACATAGCCCCACAGAAAGTAGTCCAGCGGTGTTAAATCACAAGATCTTGGAGGCCAATTCACAGGTCCAAAACGTGAAATTAGGCGGTCACCAAACGTGTCTTTCAATAAATCGATTGTGGCACGAGCTGTGTGACATGTTGCGCCGTCTTGTTGGTATGATTTAATGTAATGCCACAAGATTATCTTTCGAATAAAAAAAAATTCATGTCAATCGAATAATCCATCGTTGTTTTATTGCAATTTAAAGTTCTATACCTCTAAAAAAAACACCCGTTACAACCATAAATTATGAATTAAAAAAAAACGATTAAAATACAAGGGTGTATGTTTTAACATGCAACTATGTTTTGCAAGTTTTTTATTTTTTAAGACATACAACTATGGTTTTCTGCTTTTTTCTCCGACACCGGTAATGCTATCTTATGGAAATTATTGGAACAAGTAGGTTACGTGACATACAACTGTATAGTATTGAAAAGTGCATTTGACAAAAAATGTCAGATACAACCTTATTATTTTCAGCCGACGAAATAACATTTAGCTTATTTTGTTGTAAACTATTGAGTATTTTAATTGATAAAATACAATAAACGTACAAAAGAAACAATTCGCTATTTATTTTCATATATTTTTTTATATCTCTAGACTTTTCCAATGTGTGTATGTATTATACATATGTATGTATAAATATATGTGCTTCCATGTTGTACAAAGAAGCACACACTACATACCAATATATTGTATTATAAAATTAACAAAAATTTCTACAAATACCTTTCCAATCACTCCAATTTTGGTCTCCATGGAATCGAAACACTAAAGTCCACACTATCACACATCTTTTCAAGTACTCTGCACTTTCACCACTTAAAAATAACTAAAAACGCCAGAAATAAATGCAAACGTCGCACGTCTAAAAATCACAAGTCATTGCAAATCAAAATGACTAACACTGATAAAGCTCATTAAGGAATAGTCATTAAAATTTAATAGATAAGGAATAGAATTGTTTAAAATAATTTTTAATAAGACTTAACATATAAATTAATATTTTATCAATAGTATACAGGTGATTGAAGTAACATTACCCAATGCAAAACTTTTTAGGGTTTTGTAGGTATGGCCAAAAATCCCATATAATGTCTTCACGTGTCTGTCTGTCTGTTCGGTAGAGATGATGGCAAAACGGATAAACATAAAAAATTGAAATTTAGCATGCTTGGTAACTCTTTGACCCACATATAGGAAAACTATAGTGAGTTAAAAAAATTGATGTGATGTGTGAATTTTCACACATTTCTGGGTTTTGCAGGTATTTAGTAACTGAATGATGATTATTTGGGATGCCAAAACAAATTTTAAGTCAAAATATTTTTTTATGAATTTTAATTCGAATGCCTATTACCATTATTTAAGTTTCTAAAGATGTGCAGTATTTTTTTTTTTTATATAGCAAGGTTCATTAAGATTTTGAAAATTGCGCCTATGGCTTCCATTGGTTGCTTAAATCGTAAGCCCCGCCGTCTGATTTCGTCAAACATAGAATTAAATTATAATTTCAGCACTTCCCACTGGTTATTAAATATACGCTTTTAAAAATTAAATGCAACTTTTACTAATTAGAGCCACTGATCTAGCGTGTTACATAGCGAATTAAATATTTAACATATTTTAGTTAAAAACACAAAATATGCGTTATTTTCCGAACACATAATCCGATCAAAATTCCTATTTTACTATTCCGGTTCACACCAATGTACATTACTTAGAATTTTTTCAGATTTTTAGTTTGAACCATCTAGGCTACAAGGTGTGGGACATTTTGCATGGAATAGTCATTTCTCGCTCATTCCATGCTCGTTGCATAATATTTTTAAAGCATCTTAATGCATAGATAATTCAACAAAATGTTATTCTAAAAAAATCAAATAATTTTATGGAATTTTCACCAAAATAATGTCCAGAAACCGTTGTCCCTCATCCTATTTCCCAGAGGGGTTGGTCTCAAAATCCTAATATATCTCAATAATGTACATTGAGAAAGTAAACTGAAATAATTCACCATAAAATTCGAAAAATCTCTGTGTCGTTGAAAAAATATTTTTAAATTTAATGTGTGGTATGAAAAAAAAAGCTCATAAGACGTGGTAAGGGAATAAAAGTAGTTTTTTTAAATTACTTTATTTTAACACGATTTTAGCCAAAAATATGGTAACTAAATTCTTGCCTCACACCTTTTAACACACGGAGGTTAATTCAAAAATCTAAAAAAATTGTGAGTAATGCACATTAACGTGAACCCAAATAGTACCACCGGGACAAATGTACTGATATTAATAAAGTATCGGAAGATTAGTATCGATACTAAAATCGCGATATCGAATGAAAAATATCGATACTGGTATAGTATCAATAGTATGGGAACATCCCTAGACATGTGGTATGTACTCAAAATTTGATCTATCTTTGTTAAGCAACTTGGCCACAATTTGTGCTGTACAGACGGACACATGATTGACGATAAAATGGTTTCTGAGTTTAATCTGCGAAATCCTAACTCAAAAGATGTCGCGATCCTCCATTCAATACGCGCTTTTCTATTTGACTACTTATTCTATTTTTCACAGTAGTGCTTTTAAAAACTTATAACTGAAACTAGTATTAAATTCCTCGGGAAACCGTCTGTATTAAACAAAAATTCTACCAATGCCATCAGATATAAAATTGAAAAATTCTAAAAAATTTGGTTATCACAACTCTAATTCAATCACCGATTTCGTACTAAAAAATCAATCACATATATGAAATATTTAAAAATAAATCATACAAAAAATTGTGAAAAATTCAATTTGAAATATAATTTATATAATATCCCACACCTGACACCGTTAACTTTTATTCGAGCTTTTCAAATGTTGTATCATTATTGGAATCTTTGAGTTGCAGATACGACTTCCATATACCCCGGACTTCTTATTTCTATCCATTCACAAAGAAATATGAAAAGATATGTCATTAGGCATTTAAAGTTTAGGGTCATGGACACATGACAACTACGTGGAATGAATTGTAACTGGATATCTTAAATCGAAAATTAGGAAATATGGTTCTTCCTCAAGAAATGAAAAATAATGAAAATTGAAAATATTTTATTTTATAACTTAAGTTACACGATTAGCGTTCAAAATAATGCTCTTAGAGATTTGTGACTGTTATTCAACAGATTACGAGGGCTACCTTTTAAGTTTTTACAAAAACTAAGAAAGACTTTTTTTTCTTGGGAAAAACTGTTTTATTGCTTTTCAAAATATTCGCCTTTAAGATTTTTATACTTTTACATGCGTTCAAACCAATTCTCGAAATATTTTTTGCACAACGTGAGGTTGGAGACCGGTGATACTCGGAGTACAATTGAAAGCACATGTCTTAAGGACAATAAATTCATACAAGGTGTCTCAAAAGAAATTTTATATTTATTTAGCTTACTGCGTGAACGCAACGTATCCATGGGGCGCGGGGGTTATGTCAATCGGTAGTCTGGCTCTTGGGAATTTAGTCGCTATGGAGCGTTTCTCGGGAGCAGACCGCGCGTTATGCGTGCGAGAGTTTTACAAAAACGGTGATTCGGCGACTGTAGCGCGTAGAAAATTCTGCAGTATTCGAGGTTTTCGCCACTTAAATGATGCGCCAAGCATTCCTCTCATTCGACATTGGGTTAAAAAGTTTGAAGAGACTGGTACAACGCTGGATAAATCAAAATCCGGGCGACCTAGGTCATCAAGAACGGTAGAAAACGTGGAGAATGTTAATCAGTCTGTTCGTGACGACCCGAACCTTTCAATTCGGAAGCGCGCAAGTGCTTTAAATGTGCATAGATCATCATTACATCGCATTATGCACAAAGACCTAAAGCTGCACCCCTACAAAATTCAATTGGTGCAAGAATTAAAGCCCCAAGATGCCAGTCAGAGGCTTAATTTCGTAAATCAGGTGATTGAGCGATTTTCAACGTTTACCAACATTTTGTTTTCGGATGAAGCTCATTTTCATCTTAATGGCCACGTAAATAAGCAGAACTGCCGCTACTGGAGTGCAACGAATCCGAAACGCAAACATCAGAAACCCCTACATTCGCCTAAAGTGACCGTATGGGCTGCGATGTCGGCGCGAGGAATTATCAGCCCTTACCTTTTTGAAGACGAAAGGGGGCGTGCAGTTACAGTGAATTCAGAGCGTTATGTGGAGATGTTAGACAACTTCTTGGTACCTGAACTGCAAAACTTTCCTGGCTATAACCGAAGAACATGGTTCCAACAGGACGGAGCAACTTCACACACGTCCAATATGTCTCTGCCACGTGTTCGTGAAATTTTCTCAGGCAAATTGATCTCCCGGAGAGGTGGGAGATCAATTGGCCTCCACGCAGTCCAGATTTAACCCCTATGGACTTTTTCCTATGGGGTTATCTTAAATCTAAAGTTTACGCCAATAAACCGACTTCACTGGCGCATTTGAAAGAAAATATCCGTCACGAAATGGCAGCCATCCCTGAGACCACCTGCCGAGACGTCATAAGTAATTTTACTGTTCGATTAAATGAGTGCCGAGAACGCGAGGGTCTACATTTAGACGATATTATTTTTAAGAAATAAATCCCCAAAAAGTGTATTTTAATAATTAATAAACATTTTTTCTATATACGACTTACTTTTTTTTTAATCGATCCACTAAATATAAAATTTCTTTTGTGACACCTTGTATTAACCGGCTACAGTACTCACATCCGGACTGGGCCGGCTTCATTTACAACAAAATCTCCGTGTACTCGCCGTGATCTTGCCTCACACCACGATTTCACAGTACGCGAGCGAACAGGTCACTCCATCCCCCGTCTATCCAGGATGACCACTGCCGAAACCAGCCCGACTAAAAGCGACATGTATTTGCACTGCCTGTCAGTTCCACTACGGGAATTTATAGGAGGATTCCTTCACACAGCGACAATAAGAGCAAGTATAAGCCACGAACCTTCAGTACAATTTCCCGTATAAGAGTTTA
Organism: Liopterus haemorrhoidalis; assembly: GCA_963971575.1. NCBI lineage: Eukaryota > Metazoa > Arthropoda > Insecta > Coleoptera > Dytiscidae > Liopterus > Liopterus haemorrhoidalis. The sequence continues at coordinate 237,580,879 of OZ020611.1, forward strand.
AATAATTACTATAATTTTGCCGCCCCTTTTTACAATGAAATAACTAAGGATTGATGTGTACATCTTATGATGTAATAAATACAATTAATGTTAATGTTTTTCTCTTGTGTACAACTACCCACGTGAACAAGAGAGACAAGAGGTCCCGTTTTGGCTCAAACATTTATGTACCAAGTAAAAGAATATTCCAGGAAATTACAGTGTTAAAGTTTTAAATGTATTACATTTTTTTATTATCAGTCAAATTTTTAATAAAACAAAGAAACATTGAACAATGCACAATTATAATAATTTGAAATCCCTCAAATATTTCCTGTATAACAAATGAAATTAAATGAATAACACCGGTCAACAGGAATTTTGAGTCTGGGTTCTGCATATCTGATTTTTATTGCTTCCACATTATTAATTAAATAAAAATTAGTTTTACCCGAAAAAGTTTGCTTTTGTAGCTATCAGAATGAAATTACGGATTTTAAGAAAATTTCTTTATTGTATGTAAAAATAATACAAACTTTTGTTATGAATTTGAATCAGTTATTTACAAGAAAACCATTCGAAACAAACAACTACTGTAACAGAATATATAAAAATGTGATTGTATGGACTTTCTCGTATTAGACCCAAATATAGTCCCCCATCATACTATCATTGTATTGCCCCTGATAACGAGGTTCAAAGTCCATCACGTGTTGATGAAAACGTTGACCTTGTTCTTCCGAATAGGCTCCCATGTTATCTTTAAATTGGTCCAAGTACGCATGTAACATATACACTTTAAGGGACATTCTGCAACCCATGAGTTTAAAGTTATCAAGCATAGTTGCAATAAGCTCTTTTTAATTGTCTACTCTGTTGTTTCCGAGAAAACCATGAACCACTGCTTCTAGGCTTTCCTTTCATGAGTATTGAGTATCTGTGAAAATTCGTCACTGACCATTATTTTCTTTATTTGTGGTCCGACAAAAATAAATGTAGCAAGGATATTTTAGTATAACCGCCTATGCAAGCCGGTCGGAATCTCATGCATTCCTTCTGACTGGCGTCTTTTCATAGACAGTTCAACAAAAAGTTTAAAAGCTGTCCTTCTTCACAATGAAAATAAATTTCCAACTCTTCCTTTGGCTCATTCCGTAATGTTCAAAGAAAATTACGAAAGTGTGAAAATTGTGCTTGAGAGTTTAAAGTATGATGAGTATACCTGGTCCAGTGATACGGGATTTTAAGATGGTTGAATTTCTGATGGGATGCATTCCCACGAGAAATCCAACCATTCTTTTGTTTTGATAAATTCGCCGCAAATATAGTAGGGTGAGTCTACTTCGTGTTTACAACTTTTTGACGCCATTTTTGGATCTGCCGCCACACAAAATGCGTTTTATGCTGCAATGCGCATTGCAGCGATATGCATTGATGCGCATACCGACTATGAACCATGTAAGTGAAATGCCACTTGCTTTCCACCCGCTCGTCCCCACCCTTACTTAATATAACGCGCTTCTCCTTATATGGTCATAAAAATAAATAAATATTTATATTGATCGTTGTAAAATGTACAAAAGCAAAGTATTTCAAAAATAAACGAAGGTTTTAGTTATTTTTCGATATAAAGAATCAGAAAATAGTCATTAAAATAAAGACTCAAAAAAATATTTTTTTTTTGTTGACCAGTGTAATAGATTGACCTCTGAATTCTTAGACGTGACTGAGTGATTTAGCAAAGCGAATACCTGAGTTGATAAATCCTTTTTACAACATTTTTGATGTACTACGTTTGACGCAATTAGAAATGTATTATCTAATTTCATGATACGTCATCTAAATTTACGATCTGAGCAATAAGCGTAAAATTAGAATGGAGACGCCAATTAATTATTAAGCATGTTTAAAAACCACATAAAAAGACAAATAATATGCGTAATATCTCTAAATCCTTACTTTAAAACATTTTTAACACTGTAAAAGGGTTGTTAAATCCAAAGTACGCTACTGCCACCTATTATTAACAAAATGAAACATTAATTGCTACACAAACGTTCGTTAATACATATAAACGGGTTAATTTATTATTTAATGAAATATTATTGCTGAAGTCTGTTTATCTCTGTATCTTTATGTGTTTGAGTGGAGTAGCAGATAGATTAAGTGGCAGATAGCATGATGTATGGGGTTTCTAATTGATTGGGGAAGTGCATGTTCAATGTTATATATTTAATAATCACAAAAAAGTTTAAATGCTTTATTATTGGATTTTTTGATAGTTGACATTGTTAACTAGGACAGGGATGACTAAAAATATCTTTTATTATACTGATTAGTACCTAAATAACATCCTGTTGACAAAAATAAAGTTATTTCATTGCCGTTTGGTTTTGATCTACATCGTCAAACTTAGACTTATTTGAACTGCATCAGAAGGAGGGCTACAAGGGCTACCTTTTAAGTTTTTACGAATACTAAGAAAGAAAAAAGTTTATTTTAGAACAAACTGTTTTATTGCTTTCCAAAATATTCGCCTTTAAGATTTATACACTTTTGCATGCGTTCAAACCAATTCGCGAAACATTTTTTCCACTCTGAAGTTGATATCTCTCTCCCGAGTTCCCTGTAACGAAAGGACTCAGACAAGGCTGCACTCTAGCTCCCACCCTCTTCAAGATATATATTGAAGGGGCCTTGAAGGCATGGAGGCGCAAATGCAGTAATATGGGTATAGATATTGGAGGCAATCCGCTGTATACCCTATTATTTGCAGATGACCAGGTTCTGATAGCTGAAGACGAAGATGATTCCAGCTATATGGTGAGGAAACTAAGGGAGGAATATAAGAAATGGGGTTTAGAAATGAATGCGCAGAAAACAGAATACCTCGTTGTTGGTGAGAAGAGAAGAGATCTCAAAATAGATGATGAAATCATCAGAAACTGCCAGTCTTTTAAATACCTAGGTGTTACCCTATCAAATAGAGGGAAGAGTGAAGATGATATCAACAATAAAATAGGGCAAGGGAAGTGTGTAGTAAGGCAACTAAACCCGGTATTGTGGAACGACAATATAACCAAACGAACGAAAACGGTTATCTACAAAACTATTGTCGAAACTATCTGTACCTATGGTTCAGAAACATGGGAGCTCACACAAAGAAATAAAGCCCGACTGAGCGCCGTGGAAATGGACTTTTGGAGAAGGAGTTGCGGTATCTCCAAACTCGAGCACGTTCGTAATGATACCATAAGAGCAACTATGAATGTTGAAAACTCCATTATAGAATCAATAGAAAGCAAACGACTCTTATGGTATGGGCACCTCCAGCGTATGCCTGACGCCCGATGGCCCAAGAAGATTTGGGAGTGGATTCCTGCGCGCAGACGAAGACCAGGGCGACCAGCAAGGACCTGGGCTCAAGATGTGCGGGAGGCGATGGAGGCAAGAGGTCTCCAAGATGGCGACTGGATGGATAGAGTCGCCTGGCGAAAAGGAAGCGAGAAACGGCGCCAGCCGTAAACCACTCGCTATATATATATATATATATATATATAAGTTGATATCTTGTATGTATATTTTTGGGTCCATTGTTGTTTTTGGTCTACATAAATGACTTACCAGCTTATATACAAAATGCCAAAACTATACTATTCTATACGCAGATGATACCACACTACTAAATCAATATCCATCGTTTCATGAAGTAACAACCAACAACACATTACTAAGAAACGATGCGAATGATTGGTTTTTAGCGAATAGATTACGCCTAAATGAGACGAAAACCAAACATTTATTATTTTCCCTACGGGAAATGCCAAATGACACTAGCCAAGACCCTGTTACATTTTTGGGCGTTAACCTCAGCTGGGAAAGTCATATTGGACAGATCGATCAGAAATTATGCAGATCGGTATACTGCATAAGAAACTTAAAATCCAATGTGTCTCGAAATGTTCTATTAACTGCTTATTATGCGCTGTTCGAATCCCATATCACGTATGCGTTGCTGGCTTGGGGACATTCTACTCATACCCAGCGAATTTTTCGCTTACAGCAACGAGTTGTTAGAATTATTTGTGATCTAAAGTATAGACAGGACTGTCGAAAATATTTTAACATTTTAGGAGTGATGACATTCCCGTGCCTGTACATCTTTCACTGCCTGATTTACATGCACATAAATAAAAATAAGTTCAATAGCCAACAAGAACTCCATAGGTATGAGACAAGGGGTAAACACTTAATACGGCCGACTTACACCAGACTCAGTTGTACCAGATATTCGTTTAATTATTACTCTATCAAATTTAATTGCTTTTCAAAATATTCGCCTTTAAGATTTATACACTTTTGCATGCGTTCAAACCAATTCTCGAAACGTTTTAAATAAGTTGGAATCTCAAAAACATGGTTTTCGAAGGCTTCAACAGCTTCTTGAGGTGATGAAAATCGCTGTCCACGCATTTTTTGTTTGACATTGGGGAACAAAAAAGTCGTTAGAGTATAAATCAGGTGAATACGGGCAATGAGACATTAATTCGATGTTTTTCTCCTTCAAATAATCAATTGTTTGACGTGCTGTGTGGGAGCTGGCATTGTCATGATAAATAATGATGACGTTTTTCGTTGTGATCCCTGATTTTGTCGATGACTTCTGGCAAACAAATTGTTGTATACCATTCAGCATTAACTGTTCTCCGATCCTCTAAAGGAATGGTTGCGATATGTCCAGTACAACCGAAGAAACAAGCAATCATTTTGGAAGTGCTTCGTAAAAACAACTTTTGTGGGTTTCGGTTCATCTTGGAAGACCCAAACAGTGGAGTTCTTAGTTTCGGGTTCAAATGAATAAATCCAAGTTTCGTCACCTGTAACGATGTTGTATACGGATTTTGCAGTGCCTAGGTAGATTTAGCATTCCCTTACATCAATCAACACGAGCCTTTTTTTTGAGCTTCGGTCAAATTATGCGGAATCCATCGGGAACAGCTAAATATTCATGCAAAAACAAATGTATTGCAGTCTGCGATATGCCAAAGGATGTCTCTATCTCGCGGTAAGTCACATGCCGATCTTCTTCAATCATTTTGCGCACAGCATCGATGCTTTTTTGAATCACAACCGATTTTGGTCGACCTTCACGAGATTCATCACTGACGGACGCACGACCACGACGAAATTCTGCAAACGAATTGTAAACAGTCTTTTCTGATGGTGCTTTATTACCAAAAGTTGAACGAAGCGAATATATGCATTGTTGTTGAGTTAGGCCTTTACTAAAATCGTAAAAAATCATCCAACGAAAACCTTCACGAGTAATATCCATTTTTTCACAAAACTTGTTTTTTTTTAAACGCTCTATTTTTATTAACTATCAAAAAAATACACGAACAATTTATAAGCTGCCACTGGTTTCGCAATAACAAATGTCAAATTTTATGAATATAGTAATGACACATTTCATCTAGTGGTCGTTTCTGAAAACAGAAAAGGTAACCCTCATATCAAAAGAAAACTCGTAAGACATAGATTAAGGAACGAATAGAAGTTTTTTAAATGTCTTTATTTGAACATATAGTTTAGCCAAAAATGTCTCAAAATAAAACTCTTACACCACACACTATACCTAAGGTAAGTTCCGAAATTTACATGATGTGAACAGAAAAAGTGCCACAGGAATTTTTTATTAGATAATTATTTCAAAAGGTTTCGAATTTTTAGCAACCCTGTGCTTACAATATTTATCTGAATGACTAGAACTGGATAGCTATCAAGTCAAGTACGGTTATAAGTCTCCAGGTGGAAGCACAATCACTTACTAAATATCTAAAAAAACTCTGAAATTAGTGAAAATTCAAATTTCACATCAATTTTTTAGCGGTGTGGTAGGAAGTAGAGAAGGTTGACAAAAAAAAGTAAACGTCTAACAACGGCAAAAGTGTAAATCCGCCAATGTACGCAACCTCAAACTTTTTCCATCTTATCTTAATATTTCCTTCTGGTACAAACAACGTTATATTGAATACTCTACTTATATCCTTCCCTTTATATTCAACTATACGTAAATCTAGAATGTGTATATTGTCAATGCGTTATCAACACAGAGTTCAAAGAGATTCTATTCATAGTTGCATCTATAAGGAATGTGTAAGAAGCGAAGACCTCGCAGTGTTCTCGCTACGTCTGATCTGTAGTACAGGGCCTACTGACTTTTGATGAAAGATTGATGAGAAAAGTTTGGCTACAGAATGGAATGGAATAATTGAGATAAGAATTTGTAAAGGTATGCTGCTGTAACGTCACAGATTTCTAAAGAATTAATTTAAACAACCAATATCCATAAGATACGGGCTTTCATTAAAATTAGAAAATTGGTTTACAATATGAGATAATGATTTTGCTAAAAATGTTCAAAAGTCCCTTGCCATATTTATGTCTGTTGTTTATTGATAATGGGCTATTTATTAAGGATTTTTTTAGGTTCATGTTCTTGAGCGAAGCACTCAGACCAGCCACTCGGCGAGCATTGTTGAGTCTAGTGTTAATCCTTCATATCCGCGACAACACCCGCACGAGTTGTTTAGTTGCTAAGGCCTGGTCTTTTCACCTTCAGATAAAGTTCCAAGTAACTATCTGACAGATAAAGTTTTTTGTAACTTCATCTGCTGAATAAATGGCAATACCAGTCAGTGAATCTAATACGTCAGTCTCATTATCTGTTAGATAACTATCCGATAGATACATTTGTATAGAAAGAAGGGATGACATTTACTCAGCAGATGAAGTTACAAAAAACCTTATCTGTCAGATAGTTACCTGGAACTTTATCTGAAGGTGGAAAGACCGGGCCTAAGACTTATACAAGATTGAAGCCTTCGAAATTGTCGCTCCAACAGGTGTGTAAGCTTGTGTGGTTTCTTAATGTCTGCAGCCCCAACGCCATATTTTATAGTTGCTTTCTTCTTTCTCCAATGGCCCCTGAATATTGCCATTAGTGCTTATTTTCTTTTTAGCGACCGCCAATATATATAAGGGAGGTAATGTTATCATACCGAATTTGACATTTCGAGATTTCAATGGATCTCGACGAATTGATGTCCTTACATAATGTTTTGACTATTTTTAGCATGATGTCTGTTAGTCGGTCTGTCTGTCTGTCTGTCTGTCGGTCGGTACGTGTACACGTGCAGAGCAAATTCGGCTAAAAGGATTTTTATGAAACTTCATATTTAAGCTTTTGACATCAATGGCATGAGTTGATCAACTTTTGGTAAAAATCGGTTAACTATAAATGGAAGTTTACTCGTTTTTTGCGAATATTTCCAACAGAGAAATAATTCGGAAAAAATTATGTAACAAAAGTTGTTACAAAAGCAATATCTAACAACTTTTATTTGAGACACTTTTTGATAAAGCAACATAAATTAAACAAGTACTCTGTAATGGCGGTCGGTCATGTGGTGGCCACAGCTGATTTTTTAAATTTGCCATAGGAATATCTAAAACATGACTGATATGAACCAATGCATCATTCACATTCTTTTTATCTTTATGCTATATTTAAAATCCCATATAGTAAGCTCACAAATGTGCAGTGTTGTAATGTATCTAGGTATTTGTATCTAGATACAGTAACTAGATACTGTCCAAGTACCTAGTTACTGTATCTAGGTACATTTTAAAATATGTATCTGTATCTGTATCTAGATATTTAAATCAGTATCTAAGTATCTGTATTTCAGGTACTTTTTTCAGATACTTTCCTATTTTGTCTTTTTTAAGGTCTTTTTACAATATATGTCCTTACGATTTTTCAAGTTGGTAATACATTTAGCATCATTCAGATATTTGAATTTTAAGTTTAAATTAACCAATAAGCGACCAGTAAACTCTTACTTGCTTGGTGGGAGTAAAAACATGCTTCAGCCATTTTCAGAGCTGGAAATACAATTACATTTTATTAAAATTTTTAGATAAAAATAAGTTATATAAATAAATTATAAGTTTGAGAATTATGATAAAATACAAGTTCTATATGTAATTAATTAAATTTTGGTAAACATAATATAAAAAATAAAAGGATGTTTTCCAAAATTTAATTAATTATATATAGGACTTGTATTTTATCATAATTCTCAAACTTATAATTTATTTATTTATTTAATTTATTTTTATCTATAAAATTTTAATAAAGTGTAATTGTTATTCCAGCTCTGAATAAATTTTAAAAAAATAATAAATAAAAAAAAAATAAATAATTTTATTAACAACGGTTAAGTAAAACAACCATTAAGTAATTATCTAATCTAAGAATAAGAATTAATTTTATAAATGTGAATTAAATAAAGAAATATAATAAATAAAATTGTTGTGTTATTTTTGTCATCCTAAATACTTATTTAATAATTAGTAATGTATTAGCGAACAAAAAATGTTCGAGATATTCGCTGAAATTGGAATAAAAAAGTGATTTTTTAAAGATTACATAGGTATATAGTTAGTTAATATTTCTGACACACAGCTTCAAAGGCTATTTGTGTTTATTTTAAGAGTAATAATAGTGCATAACTTATTTTTTATTGTGAACAAATATATTCCTTGCTCTAGTTATTTCTTTTTTTTGTGGTGTTTTCATTTTTCCGAAAGTATCTTAAAAATATCTTGAAGTATCTAGATACATTGTAAAAAAAATGTATCTGTATCTAGATACTTTTTAAAATTTGTATCTGTATCTGCATCTAGATACATTTTTCCTCAAGTATCTGTATCTGTATCTAGATATATTTTCAAATGTATCTATTACAACACTGCAAATGTGACAAAAAAATATATTTTCCTCGTCCGGTTTCTCAGTGAAATTGTTCTAAAAATCTAAAATATACTCAATACATATTAATGTTAACCAAAATACCACCGAGCAAAAATTTCTTTTATATATAAAGTATTTTAAAAATTACTTTTCGTTCCTTAAACTACGCGTAAAGAGCTATCATTTAATATCTCACAATAATAATAATAATAATAATAATAATAATAATAATAATAATAATAACTCGAAGGGAAATCGAGTCCATTCCCGTCTGCAGATCTTCTGCCAACTCTTTGATCTGCAGGATGCAGAAAGCAGTGCTGCTCGGGTCGCTCCGCATTGTGCGGGCACTGGATCTGGCGTAATTTCCGCGGCTGCATATCGCCAGGGTTTGGGATGCAGTCGTGTGTATTTAGCTCCACTAGTCTCTAGTATGACGCGGCTCAAAAGGTTGCTGAAGTTTGAGATTAGTGGACGCTTGTCAAGACCTGACAAACCCCAAAATAATAATAATATATATATATAAAATTTAACACACAAAAAGAGATATTTTACAAAAATACTGTATGATCAAAACTGGTTGCAGGTGTAAGACAACAATTTTGTTGAACACAATTAAATTAAAAATATAAATATAGTTCTAGACACAAAAGATATCTTTTGAAAAAATAAACTGATCGAAAATTCCAAGGTCCAGGGTCTAAACACTCTTAAAGGCTATGGAGTGGCAAGCAAAAGTTTGTTGGCACGTTTTTGGTAACTGGTGGTAAAATTAATTTTTCGTCACCAGTTGCGAGCAAAAAAAAACAACAAAATAAGAAAAACATCTACAGCGTGGAAGTCTTTTAGGACTTCTTTCCCTGAAAATAAGCCAAAAAAACTTTTTTGTTTATAATCTTTATTTTCTTTTTCTCCACACCACTTCCCACGTGAGTTTAATTCAACAACCCTTAAGTTCATGTTAAGAATCATTGCAGCCGGCTAGCGAACCCGCAGTTCATATCCAAAACCGCTCGTGGATTTTGAACTAATAAGGTGGAGAGACCTTGCCAAAAATCGTATTAAACAAGAAAAATAATAAAACACTACTTTTTGTTCCTTAATCTACGCTTTCTTTTGATACCAAACAATAAATTTTAAAAAAAATAAATAAAGCTTGTTTATACACACATTAAAAGGTTTTATTTGATACCCCACTCAAAATTTAAAAAAATAATTTATTTTTGTATTAATTACATATTTGTTTATATTTTTTATCTAAGGATGTGTTTTTGAACTCTCAGTATTTTTCTATATGTGGGTCAAAGAGTTGTATAAGCATACCAAATTTCAACATTCTATGTTAAGCCGACAAACACAGTCAAATACAAAATTACTTTTTAGTGGTTACCATCTTATAATCACTTGAATATATATAATAAACCAAGTGTGAGAACAAGAAAGTAAAAAAGCAGATAGAATAAATATATTCAGGTCAAGTTGAGTATTACATAAATATTTATTAGTGTTAAAAATTATAGGTTTCTTTACACATCTCATAAAATAGATGATCCTCAAGAAATTTTTATGTCTTTATTAAAAGTCTTAATCCTGTTTTACACCTGTCAACTTACTTCCCTGAGGTTTTAACGGAAATACTCCCATAAAAAAATTAATGAATGCTAAAAGTGTAGAGTAATCTCAAAGTAAAAAGTTACAACGAACATTGTTCATTCTTCAAGTATCTCCTGCTCCTCGGTTATAATTATTAAAGTAGAATTAAAATTGAATTACACGTTCTAAACTTTATAATTCACTGGAAAAGGTAGTGGAGATAGTAGCTGTATTTTTATGTTGGTAGAAGTTGGAGATTCTGGACGGTTGGTAGTTGTTTAGTTGAGAGGTTTATATTGTACGTATGGTTTCTGAAGGATACTTGACATTTAAGCTGCCATTTCGTTGTTTTTGACAGCCTTGAGAGAAATATATATTTTTTTGTTTGGATTTTATTTATTTCTTATTGATCATTTTTTATTCTTTCTGTGTTTTATTATTTTTTTGCTGGCTAGAATTAGAATTTGTATTAAATCTGAAATAGAAGGTTTTATGATTGCAAGGAGCAAGTGAGGCATACTAATACCGGGTTTACATTAGGATAGTAAACAGGATAGTTACTAGGTCTAGTAGCTAACCTGTTCAGTAAACTATGCCGTTACTAGGACAGTAGTAACGGCATTCACACTTCACATCATTTTTTTTTTTTTTAAGGCTGACTGTCAACATACTACTCGGTCAATTTGTAAGGGAGGTAATTTTGGTATTATTTCATAAATAAAATTTCATAAATAAATTCATTATAATCATTCAATTAGAGTAAAATATTTAATCTGTTAAACGATAAAAAAATTATCTATTTCTTAGAAAGGGCATTTAAGATAACGGTAGACTTGTTTATTAGTGCAACTTGACACTTTTGAAAATGTAACATGAAAAGTGAATCGTAAATTATTGTGTTAAAAATATACGTGAACCATAAGCACATAAATAATAATTAATTTTTGTCTGAGATATAAATATGATGATTGGGCTATTTTCTAATGGGATATTTATCTGAGTTATCACCAATCAATTATGAATTTTAAGATAGTACAAGACAGACAGTCAAGAGGTGTTAAATGACATTTAACAGTTGGGCGATGTAAGCTTTTTCAGGGTGGTCGCGTTTTAAGTGGAGTTGATTTTGACCCGTCGTATGGTTAAGACCATGTTTAGGAGTTGAGTCTAAAGAGTGAAGAAGTTAAGTCGTGTTTTAAGTAGAGTGAGAGTCATTTAGAGTGTTCGGTCGAACAAGTAAAATGTGACCAAGTAATTTCGTATTTACGTTAAGGTAGTGTTCGTTAGTTTGGTGTAGTGTGCCTAGTGTGTGTGACTGTGTCTCTTTGGATTTAGCTGTATCGACGTAATTGTAAGTCTAGTGTAATCATGTAAATATTTAAACCGTTTTCGTAATTAAAGTAGGTTAGTTAAACTGTTGAGTTTAATTGAACAACCCTTAATCCTTCCAAGAATCATAGCAACCAGCTAGCGGACTAATAGGGCGGTCCAGACTTGATCCGCTCGCAAGTCTTGGAATCCATAATGTGAGGGAGACCTAAATGAGGGATGTACAGAGTAAGTACAAATGAAATAAATAAATCAGCCAACCGTGACATTTCACTATTTATATATCGTAGACCCCACAAATTTATAAGCTGTCACTGATTTCACAATAACAAATGTCTATTTTTACGAATACAGCAATGACACATTTGAATATTGCCATCTAGCGGTCGCTTGTAAAAACATAAAAGGTAATCCTCGTATTTAAAAGTAGATAAGTGATGTAGAAATTCAGTTTCAGTTTATTTACGTTGTACCTCTATATTATATGAAATTTACGAGCATGTTGTTATCTTGTAGAGCATTTAACTGTTGACATGGAGGTGCGAATGACGCCACGCTGACGATATTAATGGCCATTATTTACATACGAAGAGTACGTTACACTATCCGGCCAAGGTCACGTTAATTGTCGCGCTAATTACACAGTTTTCACGTTAAGGGTGCACTGTTATATGATAGCGGCACTTAACGTTATATTGTAGTTTACACTCAATATTACTTGTTACAACGATAACTGACTCACGATAATTTGTTAAGACCGCAGATTAATGGAATAGTGATCCTGTTTCCATATTATATTGTGGAAACTAGGAAAATGGAGGTGTTCTTCATTGGTAAAGTTAATTAAATATTTCTATTAAGGTGTACTGTGAACAATCAATGCAGAGCAATCGGCTTTACTATGAACAAAGCAAAAACAAGATTATACCAACAACAGGGAGGAAATTAGAAATGAAAAGGGTAACGTTGCATATACAAATGAACAATCCATTTAGGACAGATTATTTCACAAAGGAAAGAAATGGATCGAAGACTAACCAAAGAATGGAAAAAATGTTGTTTCTTACAATACATTTTTCATAGTATGAGGAAGAACTTTGAAAGAAGTCTTTGTATTCTTACAATGACTGATCATGGGCCTTTATCCAATGTACAAACTGTTATTATTATTATTATTTGTAAAAAAAAAATCTAAATATTTTATTGTATAATACGTCTCAATTTGTAATACTAAACTATATCTGGTTAGTTTGGTGACTGTTGTGGTGTAAACAGACTTTGGCGTATCCGTGTGAACCAATACTATGACAATATTATAAATGTACTAGCAGTGTACCCGCTGCTTCGCTACCGAAATAAAGTAGTCGTAGCCCGCTTAGATCTGGCCCATTTCGAAATCGGTTCAAGACTGGTTGCTACGAATCGTTTTATATTCAAATATATTTATTTGTTTTAATCTACAATTGTATTAATATGTGCTTCTTATACAAATAATTTAAGTACGAATTTCTTTGTAAACATTGGTAGTACAGACATTTAATATCAACACGTATAAGTATCCCGATGTGCTAACCTAGGAAAATGCCCATGTGAGAATCATTGCCAAAGGCAGCGCCAGTCACGTAAGGCTACGGTTACACTGTATCCGTGCGTACGGCAACGAGCGTTTACCCTGAGCGTCCTTGACTTGATTTGAGGATGGGTGGTTTCAGTACATACGTGCGACTTGCGTACAACGTGCATAAAATTTGAACATGCATGGTATTCTTATCTCCAGACGTAATAAAGTAAACACGGATTAGTGAATTTAGAGAGAATGGAAGATTTATTATTATTAGAAAATAGCCTTCTAAAATTCATTTTAACTAATAATAATAATAGGCAATATTGGACAAATGATTTATATTTATCAAGAGGAAGTGAGGGTGAACATGTTTTAATTTTTAAAAAACTGGAGCGGCAACCAGACAAATTTTTTGAATATTTTAGAATGTCGCCAATGACATTTAATTATATTCTAAATAAGATCGAAAATAGGATACAAAAATATTCAAATTTTCGAGTATGTGTTGGGAGCAAAGAAAAACTGCATTTAGCTCTTAGGTAAGAAAAAAAAAGTATACATATATATTTTACTATACATTTTATTAATTTCATTTCTAAACGAACTACATTTAACAACATAGCAACAATTATATTCATTAAATTTTTTTTGTTTTATGATGTAAATTACAGGGATTTAAGCAAACTGTAACTTTCTGTTAAACAAAATTATTAATTTAATATAAATAAACATTAATAAAATTATTTGGTAAATTTCATTTTTTAAAAGTTGTCCAATCAAGGTCATATGCGAATTGAATACCGTCACATGGCCTTGATCTCACACCTTTTATAAATTGAAGTGTATGAATATGTGATCAGGGATGGGGTTCACAGAGAACTATCGACCATATTTAATATCTCAGCCAATTTTATTTTTTATACACAGTGGCAGCGCTAGCGGGGGATTTTTTTTATGCCTTCGCTTGTATTTTAAAAGTGAGGACCTTTTTTTTTAGGTCATCACTTGTATTTTCACTTGTCCATTAATAACGATAAAAAATTATGCCCTCCTCAAATATTTCCTGGTCCCTCCAGATTTTAAGAGCTAGCGCCGGCAGTGTTTATCTATATTAATGAAATCATTGAAAATGCAAAAAAAAATCAGCAGTAGTAAAATAAATAAAAGTATTTATATATTTTACTACTGCTAAATTAATATTATTTATTTCATACTTTCACCCATTAAAACACATACACTTTTCATAAGTAGTAAACTGATGATCTTATTTTTTCATTTTCGTGGGTTTTTCATAAAAATAAAAGTATTGAAAAATAATCAGATTTTCTGAAATAAAATGTGCTGTAAACCCCATCCATGCACATTGTTACAATATAAGTACATTTTTTTTTGCATATTATATAATAATATACAATTAATTATAACAAATTTATTAGGAACATAACATTTTAAAGAATTTTTTAAAACAAAATTAATTTAATACCAATTTTAATACCTTCCAATAAATAGAATTATTGGAAAGTATTAAAAAAAACTTTGATTATTTTCTTCGGATTGAGTATTTCCTGTGGACTGTGGTGATTCAAGACTTTGCCGAGTAGTTACCGGCTGATGTACATTATATAAACTAGCATCATTCGATGAGCAATTTGGCGAATTCAAGGGATAGTTCACAACTATCTGCTGCCTATCAAAATTAAATTCTTCTTCTGCTAAAAATAGTTCTTGAATTTTGACACGCATATACATATTGCGTACGGGCGATAATTTTTTTAATTGTGGCAGTAAACTCATGAGGAACATAAAATCACTATCACTATCATTTTTTTTGTTTGATTTAAAAGCATCTAGTTTTTGTTTTTCTAAATCAAACAGTTTTTCGTACATTGTTTTATTTTTTTTGTGCCGAGAAATTTTTTTTTATAACACTCTTTTCTACTTTCCGGCGAAAATGAGTTTTCTTCTGGCGTATTTTCTGTAGAATCAAAATTTTCGATGGAAATATCTTGCACATCGGATGTGGATCCTTCAACTTCCATCTCTACTGCTGTGTCCGGTGCAGGTAAATTGCCCGTTGATGGTCTGTTGATAAGCGTGTCTTTTAAAAATGACATTATGTCGAAATACGCCCATTTCGACCTTCTTTCCTCCGCTGCATCCCCAGAGCGACTTGCATTTGTTTTCGCAAGCTCTTTGCGAAAATGATCGCGTAAATTCCGCCATTTATTTTTGACTACTATACCTGCAAAAAGTTTTTAGGAATTATTCAAATTATTAAAATTTAAAAGTAATTAATAATGTGTTTTTTATTCGTGTTTGTAGGTATTTATCAACAGGGATGTCATTTAGAGCTTTGGGATTTACCTTCAGGATGTCACACACAACAGTCAGAAATGCAGTTTACGAAGTTTGCCAAGCTATATGGGATGAATTTAATGATATACATATGCCATTTCCGACAGCCGAAAAACATTTATCAGTAGCCCACGATTTTTATACAATTTGGGACTTCCCTAACTGTATAGGCTGTATCGATGGAAAGCATATAAGAATTCGTTGTCCAAATAATTCTGGGTCAATGTATTTCAACTACAAAAAATATTATTCTATAGTACTTCAAGCCGTTTCAGATGCACATTGTAAATTTCTGAACATTGACATCGGGGGATATGGCAAACAGAGTGACGGGGGGACATTTTCATCCAGTTCGTTAAATTATTACTTAGAAAATGGAAATTTTAATATTCCAGAAAAAGGAACAATACCCAACACAGATATTTGCACGCCATATGTATTATTAGGAGACGAAGCTTATCCTTTAAAATCTTATTTAATGAGACCATATTCTGGTCGGGGTATAACTCAGCAGCAAGAAAATTTTAATTATAGATTGTCGCGAGCACGAAGAATTGTGGAATGTGCATTTGGCATACTGAGTGCAAAGTGGCGAATACTCAAGACGGAAATTGAATGTTATCCAGAAAAAGCGGAACTAATAGTTAAATGTGTTTGTGTTTTGCATAACATTATTATTGATAAAGAAGGAAATATAGATCTTAATATAAATACCCAGTCCTCATCACAAATAGAAAATGATACCCCATCACGACGAAATAACCGTGCTAGTCAAGAAGCGTACGACATACGAGATACATTTAAAAATTATTTTAATAATTCAACAACGTCTCGATAATCGTAAAATGAGTAAAACGATTTTTTGTATATGGCGCTGTAATTTTTCCCCCTGCGACGCACACCGCCAGAGTCTTGTAGATATTACTACGCGATACATCGACTCAGAAGGGATATCAGTCTGTTAAAAATATTTTTGAAGATAATATTTTCATAATTTAAAATTTTAAACGATTTTTAAGATCACGAAAATCATCCCATATAATAAAAGAAAAAATAATATTTCTTGGCAAACCTTTATTAGTTTTTATCTCTTTTTATGATTATTAAACAAAAATCACATATAGTGATCGAACATGAAAAAAAAAAATAGATTTTTTTTTTGTTTTTACCTGCTGGTGTCATTAAAAGTATATTGATAATTTTCATTTTGTAAATTTCAACTTTTACACCAAACTGATTGATTTACGATAGCTTACAAAAAATATTTTAAAATAATCTTTTTCCGAAAAATAAAACACAATTCTTTCAACTTTCCTTTTAATTTTGGTATAACGCCATCAGTGGCGGAGCTTGGTGTTCTTATATCCCCTGCAACTGAACATATAGCGCCTTTTTTACTGCACATTTTGTGCCCCTCAACCGCGGGGTCTGTGAGCCCATATCTCCGCCCCTGAACGCTATATAAACATACTGGCAAGTTTGTGTTTATAAACAACACGTGCAGCCTGAGTTTATACATTGGCGGCGTTAGCGGGAGGGGGGAGGGGATTGTTCCCCACAAATTGCTCTGGTCCCCAGAAATGCTTGAAGAAAAATGTGTACGCAAGCGTGGACCATTTTTAGGGGTCATCACTTGTATTTGCACCTTTTCATAAAATAAGATGCCCTCCTCAAATATTTCCTGCCCCCCTCAGATTTTATTCAAATATATCCTGGCCCCTCCAGATTTTAAGAGCTAGCGTCGCCCCTGGGTTTATAAGTAAAATTTGAAAATATCATAATTCGACGACCCCTGCTTACATATTTTGGAAATGCTTATTATAAAATTATTATTGTTTTCATTTTGTTCTGTAATTTGTCTTCAGTTATAGACCATAATTTTGCTTGTCGTAACATACAGTAATTTTTTTAAATATAAACTGACAAATATATTGTAAAATAGTAAAGAAATAAAATTATATAAAAACTTTCTTTCATGTGTAATATTGACGTGTAAATTAATATAATTATAATGTAATAATTTACTTACTTGTCTCATTCATTTCTTGTCCAACTTCTTCCCAAAGTTTTTTTCCTATTGCTCTATTGTGGTATTCCTTGGATCTTTGATTCCATAATGGGATTTTTGATTGAACACAGGTTATCAATTTTTCGTAGTTCATACTGCAATCGCCAGTAGCCACAATACGTATGAGAAAAAGGTACCGCCTGACGCCGGACAAGAACAAACATGTTTGTTTCTGTCCGGTGCCTCACAATACCGCACATAAAAGCATGCATGTACTGTAACCACGCTCGTTTAAAATTGTGTGTTTGTTTTTTCGTCAGTTCTTGCTCTTCCAACTTATGTAAATATGGCTTGATACTGACCTTAATTTAGGATTTTTTTTTATTTTCATAACTTTTCTAGTAGAACTGAGACAAAAGGATTTTTTAAATTTATATGTTGTGCTTTAAAGATATGAAAAAAAAACAAAATAAATATGTAAATATATAAGTAACGAAATAATTAAATAAAAAATCACAGTTGTAATGCAGTACCATTAAAAAGTCTTTCTAAATCTTATATTTTTCTAATTTTGTAAAAAAAAAAACAGTATTTGGATCACAACTAATATTTGTAGTGTGCTGGACTTATCAAAAAAAACAAACATGTTTGTGCGGCAACGCAAGTTACCGCACGCAAATCTGCATGTACTGTAACCATGCTCATTTAATTTCGTGTGTTTGTTTCAATGTCAGTTCTCGTGCGTTCGAAAAATCGCACGTATCCGCATCCAGTGTAACCGTAGACTAAAGCATTTTATGTTGCACCTTTCGAAATTATTTATTATAATTTTTATGATATTTATTATAATTACTTCGTGATTATTCCTGATTTATAAATCGTACCTATATAGATCAGAGCACTTTTTTTCGTTAGTAAATATTCTTGCCACCGAAGTAAGTTTTCTTCGCATTGCTTTAGGGGGTTACAATAATGTTCAATAGCGAATTTAACGTTGCAGTTGTCGTCTAAAATGAAAATAAAGAAAATTGTGATATATATCCTCGGGAACATTTTTGTTGCAATATTAAACCCAAAATTCGTTAATATAGGTATATTTTGAATATGTGTATCTTTTATAGTTTAAATATTTCTTAATTGATCGGAAACCTGGTGTCTTACCGCGATGATATATAGCTTAAAATCTTTCCAGACAAATTTGGAATACGCTGTTGCAAATAGCACTAAAATCGGTTTATCCGTTTTTGAGTTTTAATACATATACCGATTTTAAACAGACGCCTATGTGCCAAAAAGAAATGAAACAGGTCACTTGAAGGGTTTTATGAATATCCTTGAATCTAGATTTGCCTTGTATGGGTTGATCAGAGCAAAATACTGAACCTCGTTTTTGTACATGTGTATGGGTAATCTTTGTAACCAAAAACCAAGTCGATATCTCATTGTAGGTCTGAGATATTGAGGAATCCGTGAAAGAAACATTTCACCACATTAGGGGTCGAATTTAAAAAAAATCTTTCTTAAGAGGTGCTCACATCATGGAAGGAACATTCCTTCCTCCACGAATTTCATGTTTCTATGTCCAGGGGGCGTTCTATTGAATAAAAAATACCAATTTACCCTTTTAGGCGTGAAAATTTAAAAGAAAACTGTCAAAAAGTTTCTAAGATTTTAAAAAGACATCTATATGCCAAAACACAATGTTATAACTCAACATACATAGGAAATACGAAGGGTTCTATAATTCACTCCGAATACATAATAAATTTATCCCTTTAAGGGTTGATTAGAACAAAATTCTGAATTTAGTTCTTAACATTTGTATGTGTAACCTTTGTAAGCAAAAACTAAGTCAATATCTCATTGGGTCTAAGAGATATTGAGGAATCCCTGAAATCACTTAACAGCCCCTTAGGGGTCGTATTTCGAAAATTCTCTTCTTAGTGATCGCTTACGACATGGAGGAAATATACTTCTCGAATTTCATGTTTCTAGGTCTAGTGATTTGGGCTGAACGTTGATGAGTCAGTCAGGTCATGTATTTATATACATATGTATATAAGAAAATTTTATAAATGATATGCCTATATACAGAAGAAGATTAAACAGAAAAGATTTGTTTATTTATTTATTTATATTATTGATATTGTAACAACTTCTGTTATACACATGTTTAATGTTAAGTCAATATTAAGAGATATTTCAAGTTTATAAGTAGCGCTCCTTCTGTCCCCCTAAATATTCAGAAGCTACACTAAACAGAAAATAATCGTTCTTCAATCAAAGTCTTTATAAATTATCTTTATAAATTGTTGATGTAAAGTAAATAATAAGCGAGATATTTCCAGTATTTTAGTTTTAGCACCTCCCCCATCTCCCTTCCCCTGCTTCTTAACCAATTGAAAAATTTATAGGATAACATGTATTTGTATTTTTATTTTAAACAGCTTTTCTCATGTGCGTTTTTGCTGTTAAGTCAAAAGTAAATGAGATATTTCAAAAGTTTAGTTTTAGGTTGTCCCTTCGTAACTCCCGTAAATCAATCCAATAAAATAAAAATCATTAAAAAAAAATATTTGTTTTCTTATTACAGTGAAACCTCTATCTATCGTTCCTCGAATAATAATTTTCCCGTATATATCGTTATTTCTTGCGGTTCCGAATTAATTTCATACAAAACACTCAAAAATAGATCGCATCGATCATTTCTCTCTGTATCATTTTACCGCATTCATCGTTTAAATTACGCAGCAAATTTCGTGTTTTTTCAAATTGAAAACTTTTTTTATGCGCATTCGATAACTGATCCCGAAAAAAATTTAATTTGTAACACCGAAAGAATATTGATTTCTTACGGCAATATAAAAAGCCAAAAAGCAAATGACGATGAAAGATTATATACAATACAAAGTATAATTTTTTTTGTCGGCATGCAGCTTCCTTTTTTATTTTGTTACGATATTTTTTATTTAAAATTTTATTTAGAATATATATTTATTTTGATTTTATGATGAATCGCGCCGAACGACATTGAACGATGTTTCACGAACTTACTATAGTTGTCCAAACAACCATTGAAACGAAATTCCCGCGATCTCGCTGAGCGCATCATACATACTTCGATGGTCCAATATAATTAAAAAAAAAATTATTAATTTCTCGTTTCTGATGGGACTTTTTTGAAATTTTCGATTTTTCTAGTTATGATGAAAGCATTCCCTACCTGTATGCAAAATTTCAACTCGGTAGCATATCTGGAAGTGGGTTAGAATTTCCGGACATAGCCACAAATATTGTCTTTTATATATAAAGATTATTATTGTAAGAAAAAACCAAGTCGATATCTTATTGATCCTAAGAAATATTAAGGAATCCTTGAAATCACATGTCACCCCTTTTCACCCTATGGGGCTGAAATTTAAAAAAAACTGTCAAAACTTTTTCGAAATATTTTAAAAATACACCTATGTGCCAAAAAGTAATGTCACATCTCAACAATCACAGGAAATACGACGGGATGTATAATTCACTCCAATTGTAGATTCACCCCTGTAAGGGTTGATAAGAACAAAATCCTGAAATTAGTTTTTCGGTATTTATATGGGTAATTTTTGTAAGCAAAAAGCAAGTCGATATCTTATTGGTCCTAAGAGATATTAAAGAAACCTTGAAATCACATATCACCCCTTTTCACCCTTTAGGGGTGAAATTTTAAAAAACTGTCAAAACCACTTCGAGATATTATAAAAAGACACTTATGTGCCAAAAAGAAACCTTATAACTCAACAAACACAGGAAATAAGACGGGTTGTAAAATTCACCCCGATTGTAGATTCACCCCTTTAGGGGTTGATTAGGGCAAAAAACCGAAATTGGTTTTTCGGCATTTATATGGGTAATACTTGTAAGCAAAAACTAAGTCGATATCCCATCGGCCCTAAGAGATATTAAGGAATTCGTGAAATCACATTTCACCCCTTTTCATCCCTTAGGAGTGAAATTTCGAAAAATCCCTTCTTAGTGGGTGCTTACGTCACGGAGCGAATATACTCTCCAAATTTCAAGTTCCTAGGCCCAGCGGTTCGGGCTGGGCGGTGATGAGTGAATGAGTCAGTCAGTCAGGACACTTGCTTTTATATATATAGAGATAGATAGATAATAAACATACATCCGTTCGCAACAGTTGTTTAGGTTAGACTGACTGTAAACTAAATGCAACCTCAGGCTTCGGGTTATAACAATTACGCACGAAAATGCACGATGTCCGAAGCTGCACTAAAGCCATCCAACTAAATATTTCTCAAAACTATGTTAATGCCCAAATATAAATAAAAACAAAATTCATGAATATCGTTTCTAATGCGATTTTTTTTATCGTTATACAGACGGCATTTTCTACCTATAAACCAAATTTCCACACTCATCAAATTTGCATAAAAACTCCACCATGTGGGTTACAATTTCCGAATATTTTCTATTTTATAGATACAGAAAATAGATGTTTTAAAACAAAAATAGAAGAATGAGCAAGTAGCCCACACTGAAAAAATATGGCTATCAATCGCATTTAAATCAATATTCGTAAAAAAAAGATAGAAAAAAAAAATAATTATAATAAAAATAAGTTAAGAAAACTCCGTTAAAAATAATTATCCAGAAAACAGATATTCAGCTTATGTCTCGCTCTACATACACGAATCATAAGTTTTGCTAAATAACAATAACAATTTATTATCAGCTGTAACCAAACACCGGTTTTATTTTCTACAATGTTTACCTTTTGGTAAAGTTTATTCTCGGGCCGAACACTTCCGATATTTAGCGAACACTCACGATGTTCATACAGTTAGACAGTCAACTATTGAATGAAAATTCCTATCCGGTCACTGCATATGTGATAGATATACCAATGGTCGAATGTAATTAAAAACAAAATTATTAATTTCTCGTTTCTGATGGGACTTTTTTGAGATTTTCGATTTTTCTAGTTATGATGAAGCCATTTGCTACCTGTATGCAAAATTTCAACTCGGTAGCGTATCTGGAAGTGGGTTAGAATTTCCGGACATAGCCACAAATATCCATTTTTATATATAAAGATTGTCAATATACAACATAAAAAATCAGCTGTGGCCACCACAGGACCGACCGCCATTATAAAGTACTTATATAAAATATATTCTAGCAGCAGAGAAATAACTTGGCCTAATATTTTCTAACAGTGATATTATTTATCATGACCATGGAAACGTTACATATAAATATGAAAAAATCAGCTGTGGCCGCCACAGGACCGACCGCCATCATAAAGTAATTGTATAAAATACATTCTAGCAGCAGAGTAGAAATAACTTGGCTTAATATTTTCTAAGAGAGATATTATTTATCATAACCATGGAAACGTTACATATAAGCATATATATATATAAACTAGTATATGGCGCCTGGCCTATCTCTCAATGTAAATTAAAATGTTCCAACATAGAGAGTAAGATATACATATGTCTGTCTCTTTTGGTGACCGTAAAACACAATGCGCATGCTCGGGTAGTGTCAATTCATTTTGAAAAAGCAGGATAAAATCAGATGAAATGACATTTACATTTAAAAAAATAAGGTTAGAAGTTATCAAACAAAAACCCTAATTATTTGGTTTATACTATTTGGTAAAAAATACGTATCTGTACCCGTTTATATATATGAAAATATGAACGTTAAAAAACAATGACATTTGTTTCACTATGATATGGAACTAATGTAGCATTTAGCGACATCTACTGTGGTTATTTGAAACTAAAACTGGTTACTAACGCCATCTATTTTTTTACCCGGAAACTATTCTCACGAGCACAACTCCACCATTAAGCCTTCACCCCCCTGCTTTACTCCATCTCTTAGCTCCCTCCACGTAACTATAATTTTTTCGACCAATAGCAAGGTCGTAATTTAGACATGCGCAAACTATTCACCGGGCATGAAGGGGTACGGCAATACATAGCTCCATCCTCCTATCATGGAACATCTAGCCAGCCTTCATGCACCATATACTTGTTTATATATATATGCATATAAGTATGAAAAAATTGAGACTTCGAAAAAATTTCGAAAAATTTTACAGAAATTATTCGAAATTTTTCATTTTATCAAAAAACGTCTCAAATAAAAGTTATTAGTTATTGCTTTTATAGCAACTTTTGTTCAATAATTTTATTCGAAATATTTTTCTGATGTGAAATATTCTCAAAAATTTTAAAATCGACACGAGTAAACTCCCATTTTTAGTCAACCGATTTTTACCAAAAGTTGATTAACTCGTGCCATTGATGGCAGAAGCTTAAATATGAAGTTTCATAAAAATCCTTTCAGCCGAATTTGCTCTGCACGTGTACACAGACAGACAGACAGACGGACGGACAGACAGACAGACGGACGGACAGACAGACAGAC
This sequence comes from Liopterus haemorrhoidalis, assembly GCA_963971575.1. Lineage (NCBI taxonomy): Eukaryota > Metazoa > Arthropoda > Insecta > Coleoptera > Dytiscidae > Liopterus > Liopterus haemorrhoidalis. Next base: position 237,604,972 of record OZ020611.1, read on the forward strand.
GGACGGACAGACAGACAGACGGACGGACAGACAGACAGACGGACGGACAGACAGACGGACGGACAGACAGACGGACGGACAGACAGACAATGTTACAAAAAAAAATCGAAAATTGATCAAAAGCTTAAATATGAAGTTTCATAAAAATCCTTTCAGCCGAATTTGCTCTGCACGTGTACACAGACAGACAGACAGACGGACGGACAGACAGACAGACGGACGGACAGACAGACAGACGGACGGACAGACAGACAGACGGACGGACAGACAGACGGACGGACAGACAGACAATGTTACAAAAAAAATTCGAAAATTGATCAAAAGCTTAAATATGAAGTTTCATAAAAATCCTTTCAGCCGAATTTGCTCTGCACGTGTACACAGACAGATGGACAGACGGACAGACGGACAGACAGACGGACAGACAGACAGACAGACGGACAGACAGACCGACAGACATCATGCTAAAAATAATCAAAACGTTATGTAGGGACATCAATTCGTGGAGATCCATCGAAATCTCGAAATGTCAAAATCAGTATGATCACAATATCTCCCTTATATATGTTGGTGGTCGGTAAAAATGAACTGTTAGTTGCGTATTACAAAATGAGACAGATAATACCTTAGATATAAATAAACAAATTAAAAATTAAAAATTAAATTAGTAAGCTATCGTTAACATTAAAAAATAACATATTTAGGGCCGGTCTTTCCACCTTCAGATAAAGTGGCTGGTAACGTTATCTGACGGATAAAAACAATAAAGCGTCTTTCCACCTTCAGATAAAGTTATACCTACGAATAAACTATGCTATCTGGCAGATAAGTTATTCGGTAGTCAAAGTAGCGAATAAGTAACAAATAAGTGCTGTCACTGTCAAATGATTTCTTGGAACAATAAATTGCAAAATGGACTTATAAAAATATAATTTGTTTGAATTTTATTATTTTGAATTTATTATTTGTAGAAATAATGCCTTAACTCCAAAATAACAATGCACCAGTCCACGGTGAGAAAAAATATGAAAAAAGTATCTCGTACAATATCCAACTTATGTCTGATTTCACTTGTATGCCTTGTACGGAAAATTAAATACACAAATTTCAACGAGTATTTTACGAAATTGCCCGCTATCCACGTGTGGTTGCAGCCTGGGATGAAATGTTAGTACTACTGTAAAACCGACGTAGAACGTTCTAGTTTTCTCCAGTAGAATTTCTTTATAGAGACTACCTTTTCTCACTTTTTGTATTGAATTTTAGCATTATTAAATTCTTTGACATTATTGTACTGTTGTGAAATTCTTGTTCATTTTTTACCAGACAAAATTTCATTGAAATTTTTAATAACATTCTCGCCTGCAATATGAATGCTATAATTTCCAGCTTATTTCTATTTTTGGGTTAATAAACGTGCTTTGAAGTATTTCAATTCAACTACTTTTCAATACCACTATTGATTTTTTTGTTTTCAACTGTTTAAATTCCTTTCAAATATTGTTTGGTTAGTATTTATAAATATAAAAGCGCTGTGCCATTTTTCACATAACTTTGGAGGTATTGAGTAGGGGTGGAGACGGGTTTGCGGTCAGACGAGCTGAGTGGAAAGGTAACGGCACGCTCGGCGCACACTCTCCGATAAGCGGTAAGTGAAATGTATGTGGCGTGCAACTAATTTGTGCTGAACAGTTCAGAATATCAAATAGATCAACATTTTCTTCGTATTCTCGCGAAATAAAACAACTGGGAAGACCGCTACCAGATTTGGAAATTTCAAAAACTCAGAATGTTTCTGCCTCTGCTTCTAAAACCAAGACATGAAAATTTAATAGAAACTTTTACTTAAAGAACAATTGGATATGCGGATGCAACGAAAAGCAAGCTGTTTTTTGTTTTCATTACGTTTTATTTGGAAGTCACTTCCATTAAATTTAAGTATCTGTTTTGTTTATAACCTCAAAATTGCATTTAACGATGGCGTGTCCGCTTGAAGTTTCCACATTAGTTGAACAACGTTCAGTAAAGCGGTTTTTGCTTTCTGAAGGTAAAAAACCGGCTAAAATCTTTTCTCGAATGATTTTACAGTATGGTGAAAGTTGTATGAATCGCAGAAATTTTTAGAAGTGGGTAGAACAGTTCAAAAATAATCGAACCTCAGTGACTGACGAGCTCAGTGACTGACGTGTCGTCCTGGCCTGCCAGTTGGCGACATTGACGACATTATTCGTTAAGCCGACGTATTACTGTTGAAGATATATCAACAAAAGTTGCAGTAAGTGTTGGTACAGTTCATCACGTTATCATTGACAAGCTCAAGTACTGCAAAACGAGTGCAAGGTGGGTCCCGAAACAGTTAACGCAACAACACAAGGAAACAAGACTCAAAATGTGTACAGACTTGAAAGAACGCTATGAAAGGGAAGGTGACCCTTTTCTAAACAAGATTTTAACGTGTGATGAAACTTGGGTTCACCATTTTGAACCAGAATCCGAAATACAAAGCATTGAATGGAAGCACACCAGCTCACCTGTCCGAAAGAAATTCAAAACGTAAGTATCAGCGGGAAAAGTCATGTTGACCGTCTTTTGCGATACCCGAGTTGTCGTCTTTTGTGATTATTTGGAAGATCAGCGTACAATAAATAGTGCCTACTGCTCAGACATGCCGATGAACAAAGTAAAGCCAGCAATGAGAGAAAAACGTCGCGGATCTCAAAGAAAAGGCGTGATATTGCTCCACGGCAATGCTCGCCCTCATACCGTCAGGCTGACCCAAGAAACCATTGAAAAATGGGTTGGGAGATACTACCTCATCCTCTCTACAGTTCAGATTTGGCTCCCTCTGATTTTCATTTGTTTGGTCCACTCAAGGAGGCATTACGTGGAAAAAAGTTCAGCGACAACGAGGAAGTCAAAGAATTTGTGGGAAACTGGCTCAAACAAGAAAACAAAGATTTCTTTGCATCAGGTATGAAAAAAACTAGTTCATCGTTGGGAACTTAATATTAATATTCGTGAGCATTATGTTGAGAAGTACAAGGTGTCTCAAAAGAAATTTTATATTTATTTAGCTTACTGCGTGAAAGCAACGTATCCGAGGGGCGCGGGGGTTATGTCAATCGGTAGCCTGGCTCTTGGGAATTCAGTCGCTATGGAGCGTTTCTCGGGAGCAGACCGCGCGTTATGCGTGCGAGAGTTTTACAAAAACGGTGATTCGGCGACTGTAGCGCGTAGAAAATTCTGCAGTATTCGAGGTTTTCGCCACTTAAATGATGCGCCAAGCATTCCTCTCATTCGACATTGGGTTAAAAAGTTTGAAGAGACTGGTACAACGCTGGATAAATCAAAATCCGGGCGACCTAGGTCATCAAGAACGGTAGAAAACGTGGAGAATGTTAATCAGTCTGTTCGTGACGACCCGAACCTTTCAATTCGGAAGCGCGCAAGTGCTTTAAATGTGCATAGATCATCATTACGTCGCATTATGCACAAAGACCTAAAGCTGCACCCCTACAAAATTCAATTGGTGCAAGAATTAAAGCCCCAAGATGCCAGTCAGAGGCTTAATTTCGTAAATCAGGAGAGGTGACATAAATTGGCCTCCACGCAGTCCAGATTTAACCCCTATGGACTTTTTCCTATGGGGTTATCTTAAATCTAAAGTTTACGCCAATAAACCGACTTCACTGGCGCATTTGAGAGAAAATATCCGTCACGAAATGGCAGCCATCCCTGAGTCCACCTGCCGAGACGTCATAAGTAATTTTACTGTTCGATTAAATGAGTGCCGAGAACGCGAGGGTCTACATTTAGACGATATTATTTTTAAGAAATAAATCCCCAAAAAGTGTGTTTTAATAATTAATAAACATTTTTTCTATATACGGCTTACTTTTTTTTTAATCGATCCACTAAATATAAAATTCCTTTTGAGACACCTGTAGTAAAAGTCTCATTTTGTAAAAATACACAATTTTTCTCTTTAATTATTGAATGCCCTTCGTATATTTCCATGATTGATCAAGAGATGCAATGCATCCTTTGCTTCCATGGGCACCACGCCCCTGGTTTTATATGAAATATTCCAAGTCCAGCTCTGTTAAGCATGCTGATTTATTAATTTGAAAGTTTTTAACTGGTATAAAAATGTTAATCGCGCCATTTACAACTTAATTTGATACTGAAATAATAGTTTATGTACATAATGAGAGTGATTTGTGAGACAATATATGCATGTACGTACGTCTGTGTATCAGTGGACGTGTGTGTGGACCTGGTTAACATGGTACAACATATACACGGGCCGTTGTTCGCGGATTGCTACATCCACAGATAAGTTGTCAGAGTATGTAGATATGCAGATTACTATATAAAAATTTCATCTTGTTGAGTGCATTTTTTGTTGAAAAGAACATTCTGAATTTTTGTTTTACTTTTTAATATTGCTTTTCAATATGTTTTGTGTTCCATTATATTATATTTTTTTCTGATTTGCATCCAATATTGCTTTGGCGATTTGATGAAATTTTATCTATGGGTTTTGTGATGCTCATATCTACAAAAATAAAAACTAGATATGAGAGGTAATAAAAAAATTAAATGAATTGATTTTTCTCACATTTCAGGGTTTTGTAAGTATATAGTAATCTATAACAAATTGTGGGAACATATTAAAAATAGTATCTTTCGATATGAATAATCCTTGTGCTTCCATCTAGATATTTACAACCATACTTGAGATGCACTCGCATCAAGAACCAGCTATAGCTATCTAGTTGACCAGTTGTGATATAAATATCGTAAGCACGATGTTGCAAAAAGTCCATAACTTTCGAAATAATTATCAAATCAAAAATTCCTGCGATGTTATTTCGGTTTACATTAATGTGCATTACTCTGATATTTTTCAGATTTTTAGATTAACCCCCCTGGGTTATAAGATAAGTTTTTTAATACACTTTCGGCTAAAATCGTATTAAAAAAGAATTTAAAAACACTACTGAATTTAAAAAAAACCGTTCCTTAATCTACGTTTTAGAGCATTCTTTTTAAAGCACACAATAAATTAAAAAAATATATAAGAAGAGTAATTAAAAGCGTACGGCATTCAGTCGTCCCTACTATCGTGGTTAATCTTGTACCTAAAACATAGCATGCAATGGGTCTGAGTAAATAACTGCTTGTTTGAGATCATCAATGTAACATCTGGTGTACCACAAGGCTCGTGCTTGGTCCCCGTATTATTTATCTTTTTTGTCAACGGCATAGGTGCAAGTATTCTTAAAAGCAGTTATCTTTTATTAGCAGTTATAACACGTTTTTGACGAAAATACCATAAAAAATATTTTTTCAAAAAAAAAATTTTTTTTTTCGGTTTATCCACGCATGTTTATCCATTAAGAGGTTACATTTTATACCCCACTGAAATTTTTAAACAATATTATTTTTTCGTTGAAAAGATATTTCTTTATATTTTCCCAGTAATGTATTTTCTTTTTAACTCTCAATAGTTTTTCTATATGTGGGTCAAAGATAGATTTGCGCTGGACTATTTTATACATCAACAACAATAACAATACAAGGTTATTATTGTTATTCATATTTTTGTTGGTGCTTCAACTGCTTTGATTATATACACCCCGCCACAATATTAAAAAGTTCCGAATATAAAATGGCGAGTAAAAAAATTAAAAATAACAAAGAATTTTTAAAGAAATTTCACGTAATAAGTTATGTTCAATTAAGAGTAATTAAAAATTATTACTACGTAATTATTGTTTTTTATTAACCACTCCGTTATTCAGCCGTTTCAATCATTAGTATTTAGAAGGCGCTACTTTCTGTTTTGAGCAAAACCTCAGAATTGTTCCAGTTTGAGAAAAAAATATTATGGTAAGCCTACAAAAGATAGATGGAGACGACATTATTAAAACAAACGGTACTCTCTGGCCCAGGATCGGTCAACGATGGACTGGACTGAACATAATGAAAGAATATGAAAGAGGCCTTTGCCCAGAGATTAGGGTAGTTTTAGGCTAATTATTATCAGAGCCATAGCTGCACCCTGGCACTGGGGCAAGTGCCAGGGGCGCGAGGTTTTAATGAGGGGCGCGAGGCCTGAAGAAGGGCGCCATCCCATTGAGGTCCCTACATAACGTTTTGACTATTTTTAGCATGATGTCTGTCGGTCTGTCTGTCTAGCTGTCTGTCCGTCTGTCTGTCTGTCTGTCCGTCTGTCTGTCTGTCTACCCGTCTGTCTGTCTGTGTACACGTGCAGAGCAAATTCGGCTAAAAGGATTTTTATGAAACTTCATATTTAAGCTTTTGACATCAATGGCACGAGTTGATCAACTTTTGGTAAAAATCGGTTTACTAGAAATGGGAGTTTACTCGTGTCGATTTTAAGATTTTTGCGAATATTTCACAATAGAAATTATATTTAGAAAAAATTTATTTAACAAAAGTTGCTATAAAAGCAATAACTAACAACTTTTATTTGAGACATTTTTTGATAAAACGATACATTTTTTAAAAATTTTTCGAATTTTTTATAGTATCTATTTTTTCATACTTATATGTAACGTTTCCATGGTTATGATAAAGAATATCTCTGTTAGAAAATATTGGGCCAAGTTATTTCTACTCTGCTACTAGAAGGTATTTTATACAAGTACTTTGTGATGGCGGTCGGTTCTGTGGTGGTCACAGCTGTTTTTTTTTTTTTGTCGTCACTTTATTATTTGTAGTTTAAAAGCGAGGACATTTTTGTTTGTCGTCGCTTGTATTTTAGTAGTGAGGATTTTTTTTAGGGCGTCACTTGTATTTTGGAAGTGAGGACCTTTTTTTAGGTCATCACTTGTATTTTTAGCTGTCTATTGAAAGGGTGCTATTTTAAGTTTTTAATTTATTTGCCAAGGGCGCCAAACGGCTTTGATTATTATTATTATTATTATTATTATATAAGTATTAAGAACCGCCGTAAAACACCTGTTGGATACCGCTGCATTAAAGTAATGTGTTTTATTTAAGTGTTCTTGTTGGAATTATCTTTTTAAAAAACAATTTTCTTTCCTCACTTGTCAATAAAGCATTTAACTTTCTACCAATAATATAAATTAATTATTTCAATTTAGTTGAAATTACACTAATTCACGTGAGTGGCAATGGCTGGCTAGTTAGTCAGCTCGCCGTGTCCGTGTACCGTGGGTGTCCTATCTCAACTGCGTACTTTTATTTCCACTTATAATATATCGACAGGCTGAACTAATAATTATCATTATTCTAGATTTGCAAGATCATTATATTTAAGTGAAATTTCATATATTAAACTATAAATGACCCCCTGTACGTATAAAATTTATAATTTATGATACTAGCGATTTGCTATGACTTTGGTATTATAAATTTTAGTAATTATTGCTTGTTAAAATTATTATTTCATAATATCTCAATGTACAGGGTTCTTATTAGGATATTATATACTTTATTAATTTTTTGGTTATACCACGAAAGAGTTCTACAAAACGAAACATTCCATTTTAATTGTAAGTCATAAGATCAACATTTATTTTTCTCCTGAAAAACCAAACACATACAATAAATTTCTTTGTATAAGAGGCACAGTAAACTAAATCAATAAATATTTATTTATTAAATATTTGCTTTTATAATAATAATAATTATGTATTTATAATTAGCTACTATTGCCAACATTCACATACATATAAATATAGAATTGAATATATATAGAAAGCAATACGTAAAGCAATAGAATTCTAAATCTGACGTTCTTAATTTAGATATAGGTGTTGGTCAAGGAACAATAATTGGTCCATTATTGTTCTTACTCTACATAAACGATTTGCCTAACAATATTAATGCAACGTTTATCTTATATTCCGATGATATCACGTTTATAAACAGCGGGGTTAATCAGAGAGACATCGCTGAAGGAGTGAAAAAAAAAAACATCGAGGCTACTACATGGTTTGATTCGAACCGTTTAAAACTAAATGAAAGTAAAAGACATAAGTTTTAAAATTTGGTACAGATGTTTGTTTAAGCTTACTATTAAACATGTAAAAAGTCCCTGAAAATTAAGCAATCTCCGTCAAAGGTCAGGAAATTCCGCCATCTTGGAAAAAGTGAGCACCTTAATGACTCTTTGGATATAATTAAAAAAGTATGCTCCTACAAGCATCCATACCAAATTTCATAATTATCTAAATTATTATTTTTTATGTTTCTTCGTGTCCTGGGCTAAAATCATAAAGCATTTATTTCAACAATCTGTTCAACGTTTATCCATTTCAAGGACTGTAGCATATCTTTAATTGGGTAAATTTAAAATATCCTCATTCATAGGGGCCGACTATGTGGGGGCAATGGGGGCGGTTGCCCCCACAGAACTGAAAAAGGCCCTCATTTATGAACTGGGTTCCAACTTACCATACATTACTGAATGAATACGAAAATTGTTGACAAATCGTACCTGAAACAAAAGATAACAGAATTATTCCACGTTACATAAGACACAAATTTGTTTAAAAGAGCAACGATGGCTGTATACAAAAACGCACGTAACAAAGTCATGCGCCATCGTTAGCGCGAACAATGAGGAGGACAAATAGACGCTCGAAATCGGAGCTCGGTGAAACAATCCGCGCTCACAACTCGCGAACTAATCGTTGTGGAATGGTCGAGTTTGTTTCGTTTGATAGAAGTTTGCTTGAGTTTGAGTGGAAGAAAAAAATGTCCCCGAAACCGGAGCTAAGTACGGACAAACTTAGCCCCAATTTCGGGGCACAGAGCACAGAGCCAGAAAATCCACAGAACAACCTTCGACATCTACAGTTCCTACACCAATGTGGACAATGTAATGAAGGGGCCAACGATAACGTCGATGAACAAGCGCTTTCAACATCTAAACTGCAAGAACTTGAGTAAAATATATTTCTTGTACGAATATATAAAAAAATTAAGGCTTTTACCAGGGTTATTCTTTTCAAACATTTAAAAAATAAAGTAACACAACCAACATCACGAAAGTCACCAAAGTAAATTTTACTTATCCAAAATCTATTTACCAAAATCTCTCGGACCTCTCCAACTGAGAGAGCTACCCGATTTTTTCAATTAGTTTTCATATTGTTACAGCTGTTAACTATTTCTTCGGAGCTAAATTTGTAGAAAAGTTTGGGTCTGAATTTCCATCTTAATTTTACTTAATACTTAATACTTAATAGGACAGGCCAATAAATTGGAATTAGAAATGTGTTTTACTTTATAAATAACGTGCTCATTTCCTCATTTTAATATTTATTGAAGAAAATTATTACTTCGTACTAATAGTTTATATATTAATGTAATAAAAGTTATTTTATTACGTTAATATATAATAAAATAAAAAGTAAAAAGTATGTTCACTCATTTAAATGAAAATAAATAAAACCTGATCCCGTAATAAAAAGAGATATAGAGGCATGTGCGTAAAAATAGCAGTATTAGAAAAATATTAGAACAAATACAAAAAATAGTTGATTTAAGTAATAACAAAGCCAAAATTTTACGGATATATTATATTTTAAGAACAACTTAATTATATTGATAAAAAGAAAGCTTTTTTGTCGATTCATTAAAAAAATATATATAGTATTTGTAAAAATATTCTCATTACGCTGTTCATAAATATAGCAGTACACTTCATAAAACAAATAAAACTCATTTTAATATTAAATATTCTTTATTATTTCTGTAATATTTGGTTCCATGACCTTTTTTTTGTATTACTTCTACACATCTTCGCGGCTTAGCACCAATTAGCTATCGGCATTTCTCCAAGGGCATAGATTTACAAGCTGTTTCAATTTCTCCTCATAATTCTTCTTTGTTAGTAGGTTTTGAAGAAGATATTTTAATTTTTACATCAGCCCACAAGTTCACTGTTGCATTTAAGTCCGGAGATTGAGCTGGCTAACCCATAACAGTAACCTTATTTTCATTAAATCAATTTTTTGCTTTGCGTGAAATGTGCTTTAGATCATTAGACCAAAGAATATTGCATCTTTTTGACCTGTGATCTTTGGCAAATTAAATTCCATTTTTCCGTTGTCTTTTGTTAGACAGCGGAGTTTTTCTTGGTCTTCTTGCTTTCAGATTTGCTTTCATAAGGCGTTTTCTTACAGTTGATGCAGAAATTGGCAGGTCTAATTCGTTTTTTATTTGTGTAGAAGTAAGAAAAGGGTTTAACTTTGCATACCTTGCAATCTTTCTATCTGTTGTCGGAGAAGTTTTAGATATCCGACACCGACTTACAGGTTCTGGAGTCCACTTTTTGGCATTAGATATCATTTTAGCGGAGCATCCTAGCACATTCTGAATAAATTTTACCAGAAATCAACATTTGTAAAACGACGTTTCTCCTGTGTGCAATGTTTAGCCCTACCCATTTTTACTAAAAAATAAGAAAAATATTTAATATTTCCCGTGGTTTTAAATATAAAATCAACTTACTTTTCAATATACTCAAAAATTAATTAAAGAATAAAACTGTTTGGTTAGATAGTTTAGTAAAACATGAGAAAACTTGTGGACACTGCTATTTTTACGAACACTAGAAAAATGATGTTTTTGGGTTGGTTAAGGGGCAACTTACATATTTTTTAAAAAATTCAATACTGCCAGCTTAAATATATTGTAGACTTATTATAAATTCTATAAATGTAATGCAACAACATAAATAGATAACTTTAAATAAAATAAATACAATTTTACCATTTGCATTAAACCACTGCTATTTTTACGCACATGACTGTATATAGAATTCTAAAGTTTGGAATAATCATTTATTATTGGGATTTTATTAATTCACCAAAACGCATACGTATTATTGTAGACATATTGAATATTTGTACTTTTAAGATAAACACATAAAAAGGTCTGGAGCGGTTCTAAAGATATTGGCGGCTCGGCTGTGGTTTCAATTGTGGCCTGTACTGTGTGGCTTTAAATTCATATATTTTGGTATCTTGGTAACTTAACCCCGAGAACCCCACTGAAATTACAAAACCTTAACCGAAACTTAAACTTAAAGAAGCTCCTGAGGGCTGACAGGGCTGATCAGCTACCGTAAAATCAGTATCGTTGGCTCGCCGAAGCATTTTAACAATAGCTTGTTATTTCCATAGAGGCTTTGCATTTTTTTTTCAATTTCGTAACACACATTATAACAACAGACATATTATAGTCGGGTGTATTCTGTAAGAAATGCATTAAAATTAGCGTCAGGTTTTAATTTTTATTTAAACACAGTGTCTAACGCGTTTATAGAAAAATGCTATTCTGTAAGAGCATTTGTTAAGGTAAGCGTTAATACCATATTTGTTAACGCGAGGTGCTAACTGAACTTGTGAAGAGGCTATATTAATGCACGCGCCTGCGCTGCTACGTTGAATTTTAACATTTTTGACAAGAAGTGTCAAATGTAAAGAAAATCTTAACTCAATATTTCGGTGTAAATTTAAATATTCTGTGGCGAAATTTATTTTAAAAATGGAACAGAAATATTTAGTCCTGTGATACTCATTATAACTAGTTTCCACAGTGTATTAACTAAAACTATAACTATATTTAGGGTGACAATTTTCTTAAGAAGGCAATGCGGGACGGAGCAAAAAAAAGGTCCTAATCTCCCAAATCCAAGTGAAGAGAAAAAAAAAAAGGTCTTCACCTCCTAAATCCAAGTAAAGAGCAAAAAAAAAGGTCTTCACCTCCCAAATCCAAATGCGGGACAAAATGTTAAAATGCGGGACTTTTGCGGGACGTATCTTAATGCGGGACAAAATGTTAAAATGCGGTCACCCTAACTAAATCAACTTTTATTTAGTCGATTTATATACTACATTATATTATAACAGTTTTTCTCTACGACCACTATAGAATTTACTAATTCTAAAACCAATTTTGACAACAGAAAGTTAATATTCTAACACAAGAGTTGGAATGTTATTCTAAAGCCCTTATCTTCTTATGCATTTTGCGTGTATTTCATTCCATCACTTGTTATGGAATAACTATTCCATGCTTGTTGTCATTTGTTTTTGTAGGGTTACATTAAAATATATGCAATGTTTACATTAAATAAATGCAACATAACTTCCTAAAAAGTAAAGTAAGAACAAAGTTATCCGAGAACTGTACTCAAGGCCCAGTATCACACAAAAACTGAGAGGTAGACGATTACAGTGGGTTGGACACGTGGTGAAGATGAGGGAGGACAAAATGGTTAAGAATACATGGGAGGGAAGATTGAATCCCGTTGATCAATGGGAAGACCTCGCAAGAGATGCAGAGATCAACTAAAGGATCTAACAAGTATTGGTATACAGGACACATGGAAAGACTTCACACTGAACCGATTAAGATAGAGGACTTGTAAGTGAGGCCAAAAGTCAACCCGACTGACAGTGCCCAAAAAAGGAAGGAAGGTGTAATAATTAATATTGAAATTAGATTTGAACTTAATAAAATAAAATTTTCGGGTTTTTCCGGATGTGGTATCTTGTCCTGTATATAGGTGCCCATGTGTGTTTTGTATGTCCAATTATCGACATTCGTGTTGCGTCATCACTACTTATTGTCTTCTGGAACAATAACTCGACTGCCGGTTCCATAGAAGATATTGTCAGAGAGATAGAGAGAGAAAGGGCGAGAGAGGGAGAGAGAAGGAGAGAAGGAGAGGGGGAGAGAGAGAGAGACAAAGAGAGAAAGAAAAAAAGAGAGAGAAAGAGAGAGAGAACTGCTACACACATGCTAATAAAAATGCGCAATGTGTACAGTTTGTGTAAGGTTATTGAAAAGTGAACTCAAATTGACTCCATTCAGTCTGAAACCGCCCTGTACGGCAATCCTGTCTTAACTTATTAGGGGTTAATGGCTGCCCTCTTATACATAATACATGATACGTCCCGGGCTGAAGTGAATTGCCATTCAATCTGTGGTCACCAACCACTAACTGATCACAACGAGATAACATATCCGTAAACTTACATTTTATTACACTCAACTTCAAATTTGTAGTAATGGAGGAAAGTACTTAAAGAGACGAAAACTTTTTTAGAAAAGTTTTTTAAAATTTCGTAGATATAAACCAAGAAATAATTATATCATCCCTCACGTGTCTATATTTATTTATTTATTTTATTTATTTATACAAGAGACATGGGTAAAACTAAGGCTAGTAAAGCTGTGTATAAGTAACAAGATTACAATATGACACAAACATACATAAGAAACAAAATAACAGTAATTAATTATAGTGGTAAAATAAAAATTGATGTGAAGTGTGAATATTCACACATTTCAGGGTTTCGCAGGTATATAATAAGTGAAGGCGGTATGCTGAGTGTGTAGGACAAATTTCACTTTGTAGTAATCACGGCAAAATGAACGATATTTTTAAAATAATTTATCGTCTGTTAATCATATAATAAGACTGGTTAATAAATTTACGCTCTTAAAAATTAAATACAACATTTGTCAAAATATAACTAGAATTTTGACAAAATAATTTCAACATAATAAAAATGCAAAAAAATGCAGAAAAAATGAAATTCACTCCGTACTCGAACTCGAGACCCTTCGCTCCCAGTGCATTTTACCAGTGCTCTAACCCATTGCGCTATCGTACGCTTTGCATGTGAGTGTCTTACATTGGTATAACTTTTGTACTTTGTGAACCAAAAACTACAAAAAATGCGTTATTTTCCGAAAACTTAATCTGATCAAAAATTCCTGTTGTACTATTTCGGTTCACACCAATATACATTACTTAGAATTTTTTTAGATTTTTAGTTTAAACCATCTGGGCTACAGGGTGTGGGACAAAAATTTGTTTGCACAATTTTGGAAAAAATCTCATCAAAATCATTTATTTTGCAAAAATAAAAATTTGATCGTTAATCCACGTACTAAGGGCTTTCATTTGATACCCTACTCAAAATTTAAAAAAAAAAATTTTGTTTTCGATGAGCACATATTTGTTTATATTTTTAGGGGGGTATGTTTTTTAGATGTTTTAGTATTTTTCCTATATGCGGGTCAAAGAGTTGTATAAGAATGCCAAATTTCAACTCTCTAGGTTTAGCCGTTTGGCTAAAATTTTTACCGAACAGACAGACAGACAGACAGACAGACAGACAGACAGACGACAAAATGACGGTATAAGGGTTTTTTGGTCATACCTACAAAACCCTAAAAAAAGAAACGGAGACCACATTGGTATTGCATATTCGAGATGCTTTCCATATCAAAAACAATAGAGAGTTGGCTTTCCTAAAAGACTTGGTTACTTGTTTCGTCCACCCATGATCAGAAGTGACAGTTGTGAGGTTTTAGGTTTTACATTTATAAAATAATATTTTTTGTATTTTAAAAACCATTTTTTGTTCTACGAACTACCACACTAGAATGCCTTATTACACCAGTGTGTTACAAGTTCTATGTATGAACTTGTCTGGTACAAGTGTCTTACCATCTTATGTAATCATACATTTCAACCGTAATACCCCAATCACCGATTTATTCTGAATGGTACTTGCAGATAAGTTTGGAAAAGATATAGACTGAATGAGGTCAATTGAACACTAGAAGAGAAGAAGACCGAACAATGAACCTTGCGGAACTTCAATTAACACAGGGTATTGTTTCGAAACATGGTCAGGAATTTTCACATATATCTGACTGTTTGTACTGTAGGATTAATAGATTCATAATAAAAACAGACGAAATGATTTTCGTCGAGTCAACCGTCAAGCCGGAAAATTTAGCAGTGTTTAAACCTAGCGACAATGAACCGAGGCGACCGTCGATATTCGTCGAGTCGACAAATTCACAACTATTCAAACCTATCGACAATATACCTAAGCGACCATTTAAACAATGTTGCTTTCACGTCTAACTACTTAAATTTGACACGTGCGATGACACTTGCGATGACGTGTCGACAACATTTCTGTCCGTTTGTCGCGAGTAAACCATATGTTGCGTCGGCCACCGCCGTTGCCATAGTCAGGTGTTCGAATTATTATTTGGTTTTTATTACAAGAGTGTTTCTCTTATAATTAAAACTAAAAACAATTATATAAATTGTATATTGATAACCATAGACCGGCAAATATATGCAACGGTACTTTTGCCATAGGCGTGCTATTTTAAACTTTATTTTGAACGATTAATTCTGTAGTAATTTTTAACTTCTTTTTACTTATAAAGCGCCCTCTCTGATATTAACATACTATATATAGACTGTATTGGGTATATAAGCTGTTCACTTTTGTAAGACCAAACTAGATCTGGTTATTTTGGTTACTTTTATAGTGTATTACTGACTTTAAATGTCAATTAAAAATATTCCTTACACTCTAAAACCGACTTTAGGTTTCTAGGTTATGGTCATTATAATTAAGATATCATTTTTCATTATGACATATGTCAAATGGATCGACATTTTAAAAAAGTGACTTTTTAATACCAACATGACATAAAATTTCAAAGATGGAAACTATTCAAAACAAAATTTCCTCTTAGTTTGTTCTTACAAAAGTGAAACGCTTATACCAGGTTCTCTTCCCAAAGCCTATTTGAAATAGGAGATTGGTAAAAAAGGGTAGTGCCATTAAGAGTATCCTTATATAAAGAATTATGTCCAAATTTACCCTTACCACCAGATCCTGTTGTGACATGTTGAGGAACTTGGCTTGAAGCGGCGTTATTTTATGTTAACAATTTTGAAGTTTTAAAATTATTTATTTTCAATCTAACTCCGGATGCTCAAAGCATTATAATATCAAAAAATATTATACAAAAACCAAATATTTATGAAGAGTTAAAGTTCATAAAGACTAATTTTGAATTTCCTCCTTCAACCATAGTAAATTTAGAAAAACAAAACCGGGCGTTGTCAGAATCTTTAAATATTATTTATTGGACAGTAAACAAACTGAAATCTGTTCCCGGCGAGTTTGGTTTGCACTTGTCTGCAAAAATTGATAGTATATTTAATAAAAATCCTGACCTTCAAGTATTGCTACAATTTTCTATCAATTTATTATCAAATCAGGATATATTTAATAAATATAAAGAAATATATACTTTTTATAATTATGCACCAATAACAAGTTTTGATGTAGAGAGGTCTTTTTCTTTTTTCAAGGAAGTATATACATCGAAAAGAACTAATTTTTGTGATGAAAATTTAGAAAAATACTTAATGATTTCTTTAAATTATTAAAACCTTATTACTTTCATAAATATTATTATTAATTATTATTATTATTATTGAGAAAAGAAAAAAAAACTCACTAAAACACGCACCAAGTCCAAAAATGTCTTACTATTATTATTATTGATATTAAAATTACATTTATTTTGCTTGTATATACTATTTATTAATAATAAACAATATTGTTTATAAACTTTTTCATTTTTCAATTTTTTAATATTTGGAAATAAAGACCAACAAAAAACAAAAGAATAAAATCCTTGTACCGCAATGAATTCTTATCTTAATAACGACACCTCATTATTTTGGGATTATATCCGAGATAATTCCGGTCACTCCTTTGTCATTGGTCATTTTTTGATAAGATATTAAATTTTTATACGCTACACTATTTGTCAGCAGGGCACATTACAAATATATATAATTACATTTTATTTCTACAGATAACACATGTGCCGCTTTTTATCGAAAAACACCTAACTAAAGTACCGTTGCATATTTTTGCCGGACTCTATTGATAATATTATCAATAGCAAGGTGTTAATTATAATTAAAACCTTGCTCTACGGGGATATCGGGGATACGATCTCACTCAACCCAATTTGGTTCATCAACATAAGAACCGCTTAGTAGAGCACTGTGGCAAATTTAAAACTTGTTAATATTATTAGGTATACCTAGTTTTACCTTAAATAATATCACAAACTTGTGATGTGCAGTTTACTGCCGGTTTCTCCAGTTTTAGCAAATATTGGGTGGGCATGAACTCTATCAAGAAAAAATTACTAAACATTTGTACCGCGTTTTCATCAGCGCGTTTTACAGCTGGCAACCTCACCAAAGAAGAAAAGGATAGTGTTATTACGAGAACCCATTAGAGCAGGGATCGGGGAACAGGGGTAAATTACCCCAAACGTGGTAAAAACGAAATTCTTGGGGGTAATGAGATATTAAGAGACATAAATGATATAAATATAAAAAGTCATAAAAAATGCGTTTCTAAATACGATAGAAAACCAGTGGCGAAAGGAAACCTCCGCTAGACTTGCCCTCCCATAAAAAAAAACATTTTTTTTTAATATTTAGATAAATCTTCAAAAATACATCAAATTATGTTCTATACAAATTTTTGTCCAAGGCTTGGTTTACTAGTTACGAATTAATTATCATGACCATGGAAACGTTACATACAAGTATGAAAAAATTGTGACTTGGAAAAATTTTAAATAATTTTACAAAAAAAATTCAAAATTTTTCGTTTTATCAAAAAACGTCTCAAATAAAAGTTACTAGTAATTGCATTTATAGTAACTTTTGTTCAATATTTTTCTTCTAAATATTTTTCTGTTGCTAAATATTCGCAAAAATCTTAAAATCGACACGAGTAAACTCCCATTTCTAGTCAACCGATCTTCATAAAAAACAATAGGGTTCTTCCCATTCAATAGGAGAATTTTTTAGTACCAGAACGAATTCTCTAAGTTGAACCGTTCTTGAGTTATCGTGTGTACACACAGACACACACACATACGGACGGCACTTCGAAAATAGGTTTTTTGGATTCCCTGGACCATGAAACGTGGTCATCAGTCAAAATCTCGACATCGAAAATTTTCGCGATTACAATACTTGCCCCTTATATATTAAGGTCGGGCAAGTAAAAATATATAATTTTATATATTTTATGCTAAGTAATATGAAAATTCTAAAGATTTCAATTAAATTCTTCAATGTAAGTAACCTACGATTTTTTTTTACAAACCAATGGGGTAACGTCGGTGTAAAGAAATATATTTCTGGGTAATGAGTAAAAATGTTCCCTGACCCCTGTACTAGAGAGTATGAAAAAGAACTACTCCATTTGCCCTGTACTGCATTCTAACGTTAGAACGGATTATAGCAGCCTTTAACTTAATCCCCTGGACTACAAATTGTAGTCCGTGCTTCAGGACATGACCTGCAAGAACAGACGTTGGTCATTTTGAAAATTGATTGGTGTTGCTTGTATAATATGCATCTATTTATTATGTACTAACAGAAAAATTAAATATCATGAAACAACTTGTAGAATTTCATAAAAAATAATCCGACAGTATTTATTGTAAGACTACGTATATGATATTTTTTTCTCAGGACCTTTTTCATCCTGAGCCCTGTGCTTGGGTACCTGTTGCACGTTATATAAACAGTTACGGCACTGCTTATATGAACAGACCAATATTTATTTTCAAAAATTGTTGATTTTGACGTAGTTGCAGCCATAATTGTTCCAACAGATATTCAGGGCCGCCCCAAGGCGGGGGCAAGTGGGGCACCTGCCCCAGGCCCCGCGCCTTTAAGGGCCCCGCGCTTCGACCGTCAAATAATAAAATACATTAAAAATATTATTCCAAGTTTTATAAATAGTTGGAAAAAATTTATATTTTCACTGAATATAAGTATGTGTACTTTGTTAATAGTTAATAATATTAAAGAAAATATTGTTATTCAATATATATATACAGTGGGTGGCCAAATTATTAGGGACAGTGCAGATTTTCAAATGAATTTAATAAGGAAATAAGTGGCTTTGGGTCTCGTATTTATTTTGATTTATTAGAGTGCTTTATTTAGTATATAAAACGACATTATTGCTTATTCATAATCATTTATTTTTGTATAAAAAGTGTTAATTTAACAAATTAAGTAAAATCTTAATATTTTGTAATGCTTTCTATGCAGACTTTTGCGTTATGTCGGAGACTGGGGTTGTGATGCCACTCTCTGATACGGGTTTCTATAAATTGCCACTTGGTGGTGATGATTTCTTTGGCGATCTCCCGCTTTTTAAAATAATAATGATGCCAACAAGAATATAGAAGAAAAATTGATGTGAAGTGTGAATATTCACACATTTCAGGGTTTCGCAGGTATATAATTAGTGAAGGCGGTATGCTGAGTGTGTAGGACAAATTTTACTTTATAGTAATCACGACAAAATGAACGATATTTTTAAAATAATTTATCGTCTGTTAATCATATAATAAGACTGGTTATTAAATTTACGCTCTTAAAAATTAAATACAACATTTGTCAAAATATAACTAGAATTTTGACAAAATAATTTCAACATAATAAAAATGCAAAAAAAAAAACAGAAAAATAAAACTCACTCCGTCCGTACTCGAACTCGAAACCCTTCGTTTTCCAGAGAATTTTAGCTTCCGACACCAGCGCACTAACGCGTTGCGCCATCGAACGCTTAGCTTATCAGTGTCTTACATTGGTATAACTTTTGTACTTTGTGAACCAAAAACCACAAAAAATGCGTTATTTTCCGAAAACATAATCTGATCAAAAATTCCTGTTGTACTATTTCGGTTCACACCAATATACATTACTTGGAATTTTTTTAGATTTTTAGTTTAAACCATCTGGGCTACAGGGTGTGGGACAAATTTTTTTTTGCACAATTTTGGCAAAAATCGCATCAAAATAATTTATTTTGCAAAAATAAAAATTTGATCGTTAATCCACGTACTAAGGGCTTTCATTTGATACCCTACTCAGAATTAAAAAAAAATATTTTTGTTTTCGATGAGCACATATTTGTTTATATTTTTAGGGGGGTATGTTTTTTAGATGTTTTAGTATTTTTCCTATGTGCGGGTCAAAGAGTTGTATAAACATGCCAAATTTCAACTCTCTAGGTTTAGCCGTTTGGCTACAATTTTAACCGAACAGACAGACAGACAGACAGACAGACAGACAGACAGACAGACAGACGACAAAATGACGGTATAAGGGTTTTTTGGTCATACCTACAAAACCCTAAAAATGATTTAAAACAATTTATTTTCTCACAAAATGCATTTTAACTTGAAAATTACAGGGGGGGGGGTCCCTAATAATTTGGCCACTTACTGTATATATATATATATATAGATGGGGCCCCGCAATTCCAGTTTTGCCCCAGGCCCCGCAAATGCTAGGGGCGGCCCTGCAGATATTCCCGCAATGCTAAACATCGTAAAAACTTTATATTTACCTTGAATTTACCCCAAATATTTGTTTCTAAAAGAAATTTAATATAACAAAATTAAATTTCCAAAATATGAGCTGTCTTTGAAAACACGATAGCAAGTTAACAAAGTTAAAAGTTAATATCTTACCACTATGCAAATATATCAATTAAATTAGCAACATGATCAAGTTATGACAGCCGGATGTGAGGTTGATAAAAAGAAGACAAAATATATATCAATTTATTAATTACAGTAATTCTCAACAGGTTGCACAATGTGCAATCGCACTGTGCCTATTAGTGAAAGAAACAACTGAATTAGTTGTGTATTTTAATCTAATATAATAAATTTTAATGAATTAATAAACAATGAAACGTGCGACATCGTCAGGAGAATATCACAAGGATGGGCACCATTTGATGCAACAGCAAATACCAAGATATCATGACGACAGAAGCATCCAGATACCTAACTGAACCCAGCAAACAACACAAACTGGTTGCTAGGTTCAGATGCGGAAATGAAGAGAGAGCAAATTGCTACTGGAGGGACGAGTAAGAAAAAGCATGCAGACTGTGTCAGGAAGAAATGGAAACGATTGACCATTTAAGGAAATGTAGAAAACTGCAGGAAGAAGGTAGGAGCAGAAAAGAAATTCTGGACGACACCGGAAAGGGAAGGGACTGGATGTACAAAGTTCTATCGGCCAGAAGTCCAATTTAGCAAAGTGGGGGTAATGTTAAATGTTATGTTATGTTAAATTGAACACACTTGTTATTATTATTATTTTTAATATTAATATAAATGGAAATGTAGATTTTAAAGCCGTCAGGCAAAAAATAAATACTATTGAATTGATAACCTGGTAGACGGTTAAGTCCGAAAACACGAGACGGACGCCTTCAGCTGGATACTTGAAGCAGGCGGGTACTGTGGAGGATTTGGTGGTGGGACTCGACAAACTTTGCGGCCTGACTCTAGGACGATTACCGGACAAACGATACAGGAGAACTAGGAAGAATCAAGACAGAATACAGGATGAAACAAGATAGGAGACAGGAAGAATCAAGAGGGAAGGCAGGAAGAACTAGCCACTCCGTCATAAAGTATAGTCCAATACGACATTCCCATGGCAGTGAGGAGGCAAGAAGGGTTTTTAGTCGAAATATGGTGTCTATAAAAGATTTCCCCTGGATAAAAAGAAAAAAAAGTCTTTAAAATTTAGGTTTTCGTTCATACTATCACACACAAATGACTTCGAATGCAAATCTTTAATTTTTTAAGTTGTGGGATGAACACAAAGGAAGCTGAGCGAAAGAGAAACGGAGGAAGAAACATAGTAGAAAAATTGAGGAGAAGAGACAAGGAGGTACAGTAGCAGGAAATAACAGTAAGAATAGACAATTCAAGGAATGTGAAGAGGTATAGAGAGTTAAGGACGGTAGGAATACCTAAATATTTGAAAGGGAGGAGAGGAAAGGCAGGGGGCAGAGTTAGGAGGATTGCCAGATTAATATGTGGAAATGAAGAACGGAGGAATAGATATTGGGCAAAACCAGAGGACAGGCTATGCAGAATGTGTAGGGAGGAGGAAGAATCCTTGGAACACCTAACAAAAAGATGTGGAAAGATGACAAAATGGGAGGAAGAGATAAAGGAGCTGTTGAGTGAAGAAGGAAAGGAAGAAAGGTGGGTGAGAGTACTCGAGGAAAGAAGGAAGGAATGCGGAGAAGTAAGACAGAACTGAGAACAAGAAGGAAGAGAGAGGCAAAGGAGAAGGAAAGAAAAGAGGGAAGAGAAGCGAAAAAAGAGACGAAAGAGGGGAGGAAGAACTGGAGTCAAGAAGGAAGGAGATCGGAGGTGGAAGCCGAAAAGAAAATAGGAAGAAAGAGAGGAACACCGGATGAAGAATGTAGAAGAAAGAATGTCATAAATTAATTATATAATAATAGAATTATAATAGTAGTATAATTTTATATATAATTTTTCAAGTCTAGACGTTAATAATAACTCTAGTGTGATAAGGCCTTTAAGAGGACAAGACCAAACCTATAGTCCCCTCGTATAATAGCATCATATTATGGTTCCTGCGTTTGCTTTAATGGTTTGAGAAACACTGTTCTTCGTATTAGAATCCGTTTCAGAGGCTACCGTTGATTTTACCGGGCTGTGAAGTAAAACACGTTGATTTGTGTGTAATAAAATGAATGACACCTAATTATAAACTAAAGGTCGATGTTATTTTCCATTTTAGAAATGATTAATGATGGCAGTTTTAGCTAAATATAAGAATTGCTACATGATAAGCTGTTATTACTAAAAAGAAAACATACATTTTATCTTACATCAGTTATTTTTCAATACGTCAATTTAAAATTTATAAAAATTTATAAATATTTAGAAGATATTCTTCTAAATATCTTCACATTTATGTATAAAAAGCTGGGCATGAGACATGAAACAAAATTTAAACAATTTGCCAAAAAAAATCGCATCGTTTTCTTCTGCATTTGCTTCGTATTCAAGTCTTCATTAGATTAATGAGAAATATATTAATAAATGGCGTCATTTTTTGTTCAATTTCAGAAACGTATTTCTCACTATTAACAATGTGTTATTATATTTATAAGTAATTCATTACTATAAATGATTTATTTCTCTTTGATACCTTAAAAATCTAAAGTAAAAAACAATAGGTTGAATCACAAGCTATAATAGTATAATAAAATAACTGAACACTACACAGTACACTCTATAGTAGAGTCAAAAGTCCTCAGCAGTTAAAATGTTTTTATTTCCTATATTTCTAATTTCAAAAAAGACACACTATCTTAGCTATAAATACAAAAAATCCATAACATTTTTAGCCATAGCCATGAATTAAAAAATAATTCATTTTGTCAAGAACACAATCGGCCCGATTCTGTAAAAAGTTACTAGGTTAGTTGCTACTGAGTAACGTTGCTACGAAATAACTTTTATAGTAACTTTCTTATCAATCGCCAAACAATTGGTATTCTCCAAGCATAAGCACAACAAGTTATATTTAGTAACGTTGCTACAAAGAACCGTGAAGCTAGAAGCAGATTTCGTACTGCGCAGGCGAGGTATTCGTTTTTAATTGAGTTTGACAGCTATGTTGTGAGTTTCTGAGGTTAAACGAAAAATGTTTTATAAACAAAATCAGAAAAAGAATTGCAAACAGATGGAAATTCTGTTGAATTTCCTGGCAAATAACCCGGTCATGGTCGGTGATACGAGTGTTTAAAAAATAATTGACAGGAACGAGTGGTGGTGCTGTGGTGATGTGCTATGTGGTTACTGTTTTCTATGTGGTGGTGCAAGTTATAGTCCAAATTTAAATGAATTGCGTGAAATACAGTTAAAGAAGTTCGGATAGCCATTGAACAGGCGCGCACTTAAAACATTGATCTGGGAAGGGTCCATTTCAAAAAAATATCTGTAATATAATACAAATGTATTGTTGTGTTTTTATGGAGAGGACTGGGTTTATATATTAATTTAATTTTGATTATAATTTAATTTTTAATAATAAAAAATGTGAATCTTATTTGCAATCGCTTAGTTTTTATTAAATAAGATTTGATTTTTCAAATCCTTGGGGGAGGGGGTCTGAACTCGTCGACCACCCCCTTGTGTGCGCGGCTTCTATTGACAGTCGTAGTTAATACATTTAAAAAATATTGTACTGTTATACTATTATAAAACAAATGTCAATAAACAAAAAAAATATATATATATATAGAAATTGAAATAAAGAACTCGAAGAATTTTGTGCTATACAGAAAATAAAATGAAAATACTTCTATAATTATAGTCTCTATGTGCCCTTCATTGTAAAATGCTTGAAATAATTCATTATTAAACAGAAAAATTGCGATTTTTCACGATTTTAACAAGTTATTTTGAAGTTACTAAGTGTAGCAACTGCTTTCTGTAAGTTGTTATCCATAATAACTTTTTTAGCAACTAGTTACTAATTTCATAGTAACTTTTTTCTTACAGAATACGGATTTCGTGAAAGTTGCTAAAAAAGTTACTGACCTTTTATTTAGCAACTTTTATTGTAACTTTTTTGTATTAACTTGCTTACAGAATTGGGCCGAATAACTGCAATATTTTTTAAAAGCGCTTAAATAGGATTAAAAATTCCTCTCGTACGTTTCCGGTTCAGATCAGTGTACATTGCCTATAAGTTTTTCGGATTTTTAGTTTAACCTCTTTGGGTAAAGAGGTGCGGGGCAAAAACTTTTTTGACACAATTTTAAATTTGGCTAAACTCGTGTTTAAAAAAAAAATATTTAAAAACTACTATTTGTTCCTTAATCTAGGTCCTAAGTGTTTTCTTTTGGTACTACATAGTAATATAAAAAAAAAATTATTGATATCATAAAAAATTGAAGGTTTTTTAACAATTTATTTTTCTTGGAACTACGTTTAAAGAGCTTCATTTGATGGTCAACAGTAATTCCCATCAGTCATTTGTAATTTCATAGAGCCTATCTTGTAGTCATTTGCAATTTTATTGAAAAATTATGACGAAATTTACCGCAGTTTTAAGACAACATACAGAAGAAGCCCCTTTAATTACTGTAATCACAAACTAATATTTATTCTGGAGAAACAGTGGCTTACTAAGCAAGCAACGTCTTGTAAACGCCGGGGAACAAGAAGGGCTTACCAAAATTTACTTGACAAATTGGTTACAATATTTCAATAAAAGATTTTACATTTTAGAAAATTTACATTTATGTAATACTACCTGTACAAATATTATGAAAGGTAATATATCAGTAAATTTAAAAACCAAAGTACTGAATACTTGTATTATGCCTATCCTAACCTACGGTAGCCAAATGTGATCGCTGACAAAAAGACAAGCCAACTAAATAAAAGTTTGTCAAAGGGCATTAGAAAGAAGTATAGTGGGTGTGAACCTAAAAGATAAAATACGGCACGACACAATAAGGCAAAAAACAGAAACTAAAGACGTGCTTATAGCCACAAAAATGAAAAAATGAAAGTGGGCAGGTCATGTGGCAAGAATGAGGGATGATAGGTGGACACTAAAAACCACAAATTGGTTACCATTTGATGGAAAAAGAAAGAAAGGAAGACCTAGAAAAAGATGGATGGATAGTGTAGTAGCGGAAGCAGGAATTTTCTGGCAAAAGAAAGCAACGAATAAACTAGAATGGAAAAAAGCAGGGGAGGCCTATGCTCAAAAATGGGCTCTTAATCAGCTTATCATGTAATAATAATAAATGGCTAAACACCCCTACGGGGTTACGCCGCCCTTGGGCTTTCTAAATCCTTTTTCAGGATGGATCAGTTCCTATATCTCGCATTAAATCTTCTTTGTGATCTCTTTCCAAAGTTGTCTGTTTCTAACTTTATTTCTCAATCTCGTAATTCCGGCCCTTTTCAGATCTTCTTCTACTTCTTGCATCCATGTTAGCTTAGGTCTTCCCCGTTTTCTTTTCCTCCCTGGTTCCCACTGCAACGCTGAATAAGCTATAGACGTTTCTTCTCCTCGCCATACATGCCCAAGCCATCTTACTCGCTGTTGCTTAATTTTCCTTACAACATCGCTCCCTTCCAGTACTTCTAATATCTCATGGTTCATTCTCTGTCTATATTCGTTCTCGCCAATTTTTACTGGACCAAGAGCTGCTCTTAATACCTTCCTTTCAGGCTTATCTTGTTGCTCCTTAAATAATTCACCCGGTATGAATTATTAAGAGATCGTCTCTCCAACATTAAATATACCGATCAAGTCCGAAAAAATCTCTCTCCAATTCGCACTCTACCTTTAGAAGAGTCCATACACATCTTTGTGAAGTTGTTTAACTTTTTAGGGATCGCTAATTCGCACAAATCATTCCACAAAAAAAGGGTTCTCTGAGACGTGAATATTATTTCAAAGGTTCTGATAAAAAGTTTGAGAAAAGCTGACTTAGATTGTTTTTTTGAGGCGGTTATAAAAATGTTTGGGAAATTATTTAAACTCAGTTTCAATTTTTTTAAAATATCATACTCATACCAGTTTATCCGGAAAATATTCAACAAGCAAAAACTGTGATGGTCAAAATTTGAATAAATTTTTTATTTTAAATTTAAGCACTTTTATATAAAGCGGGTTGCAGTGCTTTATAATTTGGCTTTTGTTGATTACATTTTAACGTACAGGTATATTTAGGATGAACTAAATTTTTGATGGGCGGATTTTAATAATTCAGCTTCAACAGTATTTTTTTAAATATTTAAATTTTACCACAAAAATTACACAGCAGACATGCAAATGAAGTTATTGAATGTTTCAGTTTCTGTAAAGCAAAATTTAACTAAAATTTGGTTCAAGCTATAGCGAACATTGGCGTACACACGGTATGTTCGAGATAGTCTCTACACACCCAAGAGAAATAAATTAAAGCTGCCGAATTATTTATATCCCTATATTACTTATTTATAGTATAATTCAGGCATTAAATTTATTTTTTTTGCTAAAATTATTTAGTTTTGAATTATTTTACAATATCAAATATAAGTAAACATTTAATAAGCAAATTATTTTCTTCATGAATGAAATATGAACTTATTTGGAATGAAACATTTCAAAACACTCTGGGCACAGATGTACTTTACATTTTACACATAAATAAATGGAGTTGCTCTTACACAAACTGCATTTTTTTTTACTTTCGTTTCATGCTTCTTATCAGATGACCAATATTATCAAACCTGATGACATCTGATAAACAGTTTTTTGAAGGACGTCCATAGTTTGAATTTGTTGCTTCTCTATCAGTATCTGCATTACTCTGACGCCGGGTTTACATTGGTAGAGTAAAACAGCTAGTAACTAGCGCAAGTACTACGCGCTTTACTCTACTATCTTATTTTCAGGATAGTAGGTGTTCATACGCAATTGACATGCATATATTATTTTCTGGATAGTAAGAGTCAAAACACATTTGACATCTTCACTGTGATTTTGTAGTGAAATTATCTTTTTGCAAAAAATAGTTTATGAATGTGGATATACATCGTCGCCGGTGTGATGCCATTAAAGAAGTGGTATTTTGAATTACATCATTTCTTGTGGAGGAAATAATTGATTGTCTTATTGAAGTATCCGGTACAGAATATAAGCCAAAACAAAAATGGATTAAAAAATTGATTGATAGAAGAACTACCCATGGCGCATCAGTCCTTCTATTTCGTGAATTAGCCGTGGAAGATCAAAAAGAGTACAGACTGTGTTTAAGAATGACACCAGATGATTTTAATAGGCTATTAAATTTATTTAGTCCATTAATACAACGAACTGATACACTAATAAGGGATGCGATTCCAGCAAAAATAAAATTGGAATTAACGCTTTATTTCCTAGCCACAGGAAATAGTTATTGTAGTCTACAACAGTGTTTCTCAACAGGTGGTCCCCAGAAAAATTTTAGTGGTCCGCGAAAATTTTTATATGTTTTTTTTGCAGTTTTATTTTTAATTTATTTTGCACATTTTTTATGTAAATAGTTTATATTTTGTTTATTTTCTGTAAACTTTCTGTGATTTTCTACAAATAAAATAAATGTGTTTAGTAGCACATTAAATATATTAGTTTTCATGCAAAAAATAAACCAACAATTATTATTAGTAGTCCGCGTTAGAAAATTATATATTATTCTGGTCCACGGTGCGTTTTTGGTCGAGAAACACTAGTCTACAACATCTTTTTCATGTATCAAAGGCAGTTATTTCACAGATGATTTCAAAAATCATCAATTAATAAATCAATGTTACGCAATTTATGTAAATAAATTGTAACTTAACTGATATGGGTTTTTTTCTATTTGTTATGACAAGTTACCGTAGTGGAGGAAAAGACAGTAGCTAGTAAATACGTCGACGAGCTAGCTGCTATCCTAGCCCAACTACTGGCATCTAGTACTCTACTAGTCACAATGTCAACTGTTTACACAGGGATAGTAACTAGTTGCTAGTTACTTGCGCTAGTTACTAACTCTTTTACTCTACCAATATAAACCCGGCATGATACTTCATAAGAGCAACAGCTAGTCGTGACCAATTAAGAAATTTTACTATCATTTGACAACTGTACAACTAATTTTTATTTTCACTATACTTATTCTGTAAATACATATACTGAACTATGAAAGAACACACAGTAGAAATGAACAGTAGGTTAGATGGCTAAGACAAGATGAGACTTGTCGATGTTGAATCACGCCTGTACATTTCACTGATTTGGCCAAAGGTGCGTATACGCACCCCATAAATTTGAATGATGTACACAGCAAAATGACAGATAAAATTTATATTTTTTCAAAATAGGATAATTCATAACAATGTTCTCATACGGTTTGACTATATATATATTTATATTACCAACAAGTGTATAGAAAATGCCTGCTTTTATAAATCAGTAAAATCTTCAAAAATTGACCAATTTCAAAATATTAAAAAATATATACTCTTTATATAAACTGCGAAATAAAATATTCACGAAGCTATTGTATCCTAGTAATGCTTGTAAAATAATTATGCAATAAAAATAAAACAATTGCTTTCCTTCAAAAAAAAAAAAAATCTAAAAGGTTGCGTATACGAACCTTTGGCCATTAATGGGTAAGTCGTGCGATTTAGACTGGTGGTCTGGACTGGGCGGTCGGTGGTTCGATTAGCCTCGTTGCAGAAATAGGTCGATGTAAAATAAATAAGTAAAAAAAAAAATTTTTAAAAGTTTCCGGTTCATTGTAATATACATTGCTCAGAATTTATCTCTTTTATGCCTACGAAACGCTAAACATTTCTATATGTAATTTTATCCGCAGTTTCTTAGAGAATAAATCTGCAAAATATTGTTCAAATCGGTTAAAGGATATAGGAGTATCTTAGGGTTTCTTATTTATGCTCACGAAACCCTAGACATTTCTATAAGTTGTTTTATCCGCAGATTTTTAAATAATAAATCTGCAAATTATTTTTCATATCAATCAAAGGATATAGAAGTGTCTACAGTTTCTTGTTTATGCCTACGAAACTCTAGACATTTCTATAGGTTGTTTTATCCGCAGATTCTTAGAGAATAAATCTGCAAAATATTTTTCATACCGATCATAGGATATTGGAGTGTCTAGAGTTTCTCGTTTATGCCTACGAAATCCTAGACATTTTTATATGTTATTTTATTCGCAGTTTCTTAGAGAATAAAATTGCAAAATATTGTTGATATCAGTCAAAGTTTATAGGAGTATCTAGAGCTTCTTGTTTATGCCTACGAAATCCTACACATTTCTATATGTAATTATATTCGTAGATTCTTAGAGAACAAATCTGCAAAATACCTGTCAATCAAGAGCCTGGAGAGTCCCCAGTCAGCCAATCACGAGAACCTTAGGAAAAATGACGTCATAGTGTTACCCAGATCACTAACACACGCTAGCTAATTATATATCTACGATTAATTTTATGTAAGAATTTTACTAGGTTCTGATTTGTTTCGTTCCAAATTCAAATATGTAAGTGCATTTTGTGTCTTTTCAATAAAGGTATGTACATTATTTTCTCTACAAACCAGTGGCGTAGGGAGACCTCCGCTAGACTTGCCCTCCTATAAAAAAAAATAATAATAATTTTTTTTTTAATTTAAAAAAAATTTAGGTAAATCTTCAAAAATACATCAAATTATGTTGTATACAAATTTTTGTCCAAGGCTTGGTTTACTAGTTACGAATTTTTTTTAATTTTAAAGTTTAATAACTTCTGTATCCGGTTTCGGATTTTAATAAAAAACAATAAGGTTCTTCCCAATTATTAGGAGAATTTTTTAGTACCAGAACGAACTCTTTAAGTTAAACCGTTTTTGAGTTATCGTGTATACACACAGACACACAGACACACAGACACACACAGACATACACACATACGGACGGCACTTCGAAAATAGGTTTTTTGGATTCCCTGGACCATGAAACGTGGTCATCAGTCAAAATCTCGACATCGAAAATTTTCGCGATTACAATATTTGCCCCTTATATATTAAGGTCGGGCAAGTAAAAACACTATCAAAGTGAGCAGCACTGTGTCAGCTGTCAAAAACACATTTCAAGTTAATAAGTTTAGGAAAAATCGGCAAGTGGTCTTCGGAGCAATAAAGTTTGGGAAAAAATGCTCTAGACCAGTGTTTCTCAACCAAAAACGCACCACGGACCAGCAAATACATAATTTCTTAACGCGGCCCAATAATAATAATTTTTGCTTCATTTTTTGCAAGAAAACAATCATATTTAATGTGCTAAATCACAGAAAGTTTACAGAAAATAAGCAAAATATAAATTATGTACATAAAAAAAATGCATAAAAAATAAAAAAATAAACTTCAAAAAACACATACAAAAACTTTCGCGGACCACTAAAATTTTTCTACGGACCACCTATTGAGAAACACTGCTCTAGACACATCCCTGATGTATACGAACAATATTATTGCCAGCATTCGTTGATATTGACAGTATTATTGACTGGGTAAGTTAAAACTTAAATTGCGGAAAATGCAACCACAGACATTGGCTGTTTCTCACAGTCGCGTGAGCTGAAACGTAACAGAAGCGTAAAGATAAATACGCATCATACAAAAGTTTAAAATGTCTCTTCCACACGTTTCAAATTTTTTCACCAGTAATGGTGTGGAATAAAATGTGCAGCTTTAGTATATAATCACCAGTGATTTCTTCCACATTCGACAAAGTCGGTTTTGTATAGAATAGACGGGCTTTCCCTTCAATAGCCGTATTCAGGGGATGTACTTCAAAGTTAGGGAAACTTTTCGGGGAGAAAATACTTAAAAGGTGGTTTCTTAAAAGGCTCTCTTCAACCACAAGAGGCTTAGATAAAATTAGAAAAAGAAATACTACGTTAAGAAGGGATACAGTAAACGAAACCAAGGTATTTTGCAAGGATTCTACAAAAAGGATAACCAAATATTACAGTATTTCTAAACTTTGACTAGAGGATCAGTAGGTAATTTTATAAAATGAAAATTCTTAGCATGGATTAAAATATGTAACAAAGCTGAGGTTAAATAAAATAAAGTCTGATAGAAGTCTCACAATATACAGTCTGATTAACGCTACGTACAACCCCCATAGATTATTAGTTTCTTATACAAAACTAACAATCTGAAATAAAATTAGTGACAATCTATGAATCAAATTTTGCACAGAATTTTTATATATCTAATAGGATATTTTTGATTGTAGAAAAAATTATAGTAAAAATGTGATTGCTAAATAACTTAATAATAGGTATTACACAACAATGTTCTGTAATTTTTTAAATATATTTGTGGGTTTCAAATAATTTTTATATTTATATAGTTTTGTGTAGAAATGTTCAAATAATACGTTAACATTTTTTTCGACATGATTGTTTATAATTTAGAGCCTTCGTCGAAAAATATTATACTTGATGATAATGAAATGTCACTTGGTACAAATATTCTTCACATAAAATGGAACATTTTTATCCGCCGCACAACACAAAAAAACGACATTTTTCGATAAACTTTTTTTTTTCAAATTTTTAGAACAACCCCTCTGGGAGATAGGGTGGGGGACAAAAGTTTTATGACACATTTTTGGCAAAAATACCATAAAAAAAATAATTTTTCAAAAATAAAAATTTGTGTGTTGATCAACGCAAAAGGTTTCACTTGGTACGCTACTCATTTTTTAGGGTTTTGTAGGTGTAACCAAAAAACCCTTATACTGTCAATTTGTCGTCTGTCTGTCTGCCTGCCTGCCTGCCTGCCTGCCTGCCTGCCTGCCTGCCTGCCTGCCTGCCTGCCTGCCTGCCTGCCTGCCTGCCTGCCTGCCTGCCTGCCTGCCTGCCTGCCTGCCTGCCTGCCTGCCTGCCTGCCTGCCTGCCTGCCTGCCTGCCTGCCTGCCTGCCTGCCTGCCTGCCTGCCTGCCTGCCTGCCTGCCTGCCTGCCTGCCTGCCTGCCTGCCTGCCTGCCTGCCTGCCTGCCTGCCTGCCTGCCTGCCTGCCTGCCTGCCTGCCTGCCTGCCTGCCTGCCTGCCTGCCTGCCTGCCTGCCTGCCTGCCTGCCTGCCTGCCTGCCTGCCTGCCTGCCTGCCTGCCTGCCTGCCTGCCTGCCTGCCTGCCTGCCTGCCTGCCTGCCTAAAAATTGTAGCCAAACGGCTAAACCTAGAGAGTTGAAATTTGGCATGCTTATACAACTCTTTGATCCGCACATAGGAAAAATACTAAAACATCTAAAAAACATATCCCCCTAAAAATATAAACAGATATATGCTCATCGAAAAAAAAAATATTTTTTTACAATTCTGTGTAGGGTATCAAATGAAAGCCGTGGATTAACGATCAAAATTTTACAAAAAAAAATTTGTTCCACACCCTGTAGCCCAGATGGTTTAAACTAAAAATCTGAAAAAATTCTCAGTAATGTACATTGGTGTGAACCGGAATAGTACAACAGGAATTTTTGATCAGATTATGTTTTCGGAAAATAACGCATTTTTTGTGTTTTTAAGTAAAATATGTAATATATTTAATCCGCTATTTAACATAATAAACGAGTGATCCTGTATAGCACAGTGGTAGCGTTCTCGCTTAGTGAGTTGAAACTACTGTAAGAAACTGTGTTCGAATCCCGTCAATTTTTATTTTTTCAGTTTTTTTTTGCATTTTTATTTTGTTTAAATTATTTTGTCAAAATTCTAGTTATAGTTTGGTAAATGTTGCATTTAATTTTTAAAAGCGTAAATTTAATAAAATTTAATGTCTGTCTGCTAAGTAAAAATTGTAGCCAAACGGCTAAACCTAGAGAGTTGAAATTTGGCATGCTTATACAACACTTTGACCCGCACATAGGAAAAATAC
The DNA here is from genome assembly GCA_963971575.1 of Liopterus haemorrhoidalis. Classification (NCBI taxonomy): domain Eukaryota; kingdom Metazoa; phylum Arthropoda; class Insecta; order Coleoptera; family Dytiscidae; genus Liopterus; species Liopterus haemorrhoidalis. The sequence goes on from OZ020611.1 coordinate 237,638,202, forward strand.
TAAAACATCTAAAAAACATATCCCCCTAAAAATATAAACAAAAATGTGCTCACCCAAAACAAAAATATTTTTTTAAAATTCTGAGTAGTGTATCAAATGAAAGCCCTTAGTATGTAGATTAACGATCAAATTTTTATTTTTGCAAAATAAATTATTTTCAAACGATTTTTGCCAAAATTGTGCAAAAATTTTTTTGTCCACACCCTGTAGCCCAGATGGTTTAAACTAAAAATCTAAAAAAATTCTAAGTAATGTATATTGGTGTGAACCGAAATAGTACAACAGGAATTTTTGATCAGATTATGTTTTCGGAAAATAACGCATTTTTTGTGGTTTTCGGTTCACAAAGTACAAAAGTTATACCGATGTAAGACACCCACATGCAAGGCGTACGATTAGCATAGTGGTTAGAGCACTGGTGTCGTAAGCTAAAACTCGCTGGAAACGAAGGGTTTCGAGTACGGAGTGAATTTTATTTTTTCAGTTTTTTTTTTGCATTTTTATTATGTTAAAATTATTTTGTCAAAATTCTAGTTATATTTTGACAAATGTTGCATTTAATTTTTAAGAGCGTAAATTTAATAACCAGTCTTATTATATGATTAACAGACGATAAATTATTTTAAAAATATCGTTCATTTTGCCGTGATTACTACAAAGTAAAACTTGTCCTACACACTCAGCATGCCGCCTTCACTTATTATATACCTGCGAAACCCTGAAATGTGTGAATATTCACACCTCACATTAATTTTTTTTTTAATACATATTTGTTTATATTTATCTCGGGATGTGTTTCTTTGAACTCTCAGTATTTTTCCTATATGTGGGTCAAAGAGTTGAATAAGCATGCCAAATTTCAACTTTCTATGTTAAGCTGTTTGGCTACAATTTCTAAAAATTGATGTGAAGTGTGAATTTTCACACATTTCAGGGCCTTGTAGGTGATTGAAAAATTGTGGGTACATATTAAAAACCGATGTGAAATGTGAATTTTCACAAATTTCTGGATTTTTAGGTATTTGATAAGTATAAGAAGCCAACAGAATGGACGTCTAAGTATATTTTTTTGATAAAAAATATTTTGATATAAAGTTTTTTAGTACACTTTTTTATTCGTTATTTATTAACAGCGCACTTTAAATTTTTTAAACTAAATAAAATTTAAATTAAAAAATCCTAGCAATTTTTTCTGCATTTGCTTCTTATCTAAGTCATTATTAAATTAATAAGAAATATATTGATAAACGGCCTAATTTTCTTCAATGTCAAAAATATATTTCTCAGTATTAACAATGTGTTATTTGATTTCACTACTAAAAATAATTTATTGTTCTTTTATATCTAAAAAACAAAAAACTAAACCAATTCAAACAATAGGTTGAATCATGGCGTATATGTAGGCACTCCGCCTACTCGATTCTCAGTTGGTATATATTTTTTTTGTGATTCGGTTTTTAAGGAAATTCGGTCCAGGAGATGCTGTCAGCCAAGCCAGCATAGAATTTTATAAACTCTGGCTTTCTATTATTCAAAACAACCTTTCTAGTCCTCAGGTCACTAATCCGGTAATAAACGACTCATTACCACACAATAATGTGGTAAACAGCCGTAATCCGGTCATTAATCCTCCGTAGGTAATCCCGTCCCTGCCTATAGCTGACCCCAACCACTCAACCAATAGCAACACACCTATAACCTGGTCCCACTCTTACAATATCCAGTATAAAAACTCGAAGTAAATTAAAATGTTTATTACTTCTCGTGATCGCTGAAGACGGAAACAGATTGTTGAGCAGTTTCCGAAACGTCCGAAATATTTTATATAACTCATGAAGTATTATACCTTTTTTTATACTAATACTCTTTATTAGGGTTTTGTAGGTATGACCAAAAAACCCTTATACCGTCATTTTGTCGTCTGTCTGTCTGTCTGTCTGTCTGTTCGGTAAAAATTGTAGCCAATCGGCTAAACCTAGAGAGTTGAAATTTGGCATGCTTATACAACTCTTTGACCCGCATATAGGAAAAATACTAAAACATCTAAAAAACATACCCCCCTAAAAATATAAACAAATATGTGCTCATCGAACACAAATTTTTTTTTTTTTAAATTATGAGTAGGGTATCGAATGAAAGCCCTTAGTACGTGGATTAACGATCAAATTTTTATTTTTGCAAAATAAATTATTTTGATGCGATTTTCGCCAAAATTGTGCAAAAAAAATTTTGTCCCACACCCTGTAGCCCAGATGGTTTAAACTAAAAATCTAAAAAGATTCTAAGTAATGTATATTGGTGTGAACCGAAATAGTACAACAGGAATTTTTGATCAGATTATGTTTTCGGAAAATAACACATTTTTTGTGGTTTTTGGTTCACAAAGTACAAAAGTTATACCAATGTAAGACACTCACATGCAAGGCGTACGATAGCGTTATTGGTTAGAACACTGGTGTCGTAAGCTAAAACTCGCTGGTAAACGAAGGGTTTCGAATTCGAGTACGGAGTGAATTTTATTTTTTCTGTTTTTTTTTGCATTTTTATTATGTTGAAATTATTTTGTCAAAATTCTAGTTATATTTTGACAAATGTTGTATTTAATTTTTAAGAGCGTAAATTTAATAATTATCTTATTATATGATTAACAGACGATAAATTATTTTATAAATATCGTTCATTTTGCCGTGATTACTACAAAGTAAAATTTGTCCTACACACTCAGCATACCGCCTTCACTTATTATATACCTGCGAAACCCTGAAATGTGTGAATATTCACACTTCACATCAATTTTATTGTACTATTCTAGCCTAGTACTATCAGCAATGGCAAACGTCCAGAATAACGGTGTCCGCATTAATATTGGACCATTGCAAAATATTTTCAAAGATATTAACGTTAGTTGTGTTTACTTTTAAACCAGAGAAGTTCTTATTTAAAAAATGACCATCATATATATTTATAATCGTTAATCGTACATGTGCACTAATTAAACATAATTATCCATCAATGAAAGTTAAGTAAAACAATCAATACATCGATAACGAGTAAAGTTAGAGCCCACAAATCCTATATATCCAGTCAACTGACTTTTACCGTAACTTTAATGACTGGTAAACTAACCAGATTATATCTAAGTCTGATACAAACCGTTCATTCTAATCCCCGCTTAACTCACTAATCCTAAACATTATCGTCAATAGTCGTACATTACTGATCCAACGATAAGCGGCACGCGACCAAATCATACAATTAACATAACCTCAACAATTAATGTCAATGCTTCAAAATTAATGGGGAGAACGTGATTAAAAATGTAGATTAATGTGTGTTTAATATTGTAAACATTGTTTAATTTTTAATGTGTTGAGCTTTATAATTTTTTATTATGGGAAAAATGATTGAAAATTGTATGTTTTTAGTTGGACACTTACATCCATAATAACTTATAATTACATAATTATAATTTTTACTAGGTTATTACCTCAACAATGACGGATTTATAATATAAAAATTTCAATTGTTTGTATGTGTATTTGGTTTTATTTTTTAACGTATCCTAATTTCGTCACCAGTCTGCGAATGATGGGACAGGATATCACCAGTTAGCTAATCACGGGAGAGGGCGTCACCTGTCAGCCAATCAAGAAACAGGGTGTCCCCAGTTAGCCAATCACGAGAACTTTAGAAAAAATTGACGTCATAATGTTACCGACACTACATACAGACACTTGCTAATTATATAGTTAGATTATTTATTCATTAACTTTTTAAGATGAGAAAACGATTCATTTTTACTTAGTACATTACATTTATATTGCTAAAACTAAAAATAATTTGAGACGTTATTTTAGTGGGATATGTTTTTTAGATGTTTTAGTATTTTTCCTATGTGTGGGTCAAAGAGTTGTATAAGCATGCCAAATTTCAACTCTCTAGGTTTGTCTCCAGCCCGGAATCGAACCGTAGTTTGCAGCTTAGGAAGCGAGAAGGCTAACCATTAGACTATGAACGCTTTCTGATTTACTGTGTTACATAACGTATAAAATATTTTACATCGTCAACCAAAAAATACAAAAAATGCGTTATTTTCCGAAAACATAATCAAAAATTCCTGTTGTACTATTCCGGTTCACACCAATGTTCATTACTTAGAATTTTTTCAGATTTTTAGATTACCCCATCTGGGGGTGGGACAAAATTATTTTTGAAAATTTTTGGCTAAAATCGCATCAAAATAATTTATTTTGCAAAAATAAAATTTTGATCGTTAATCCACCTACTAAGAGCGTACATTTGATACCCTAATCTAATTTTAAAAAAATATATATTTTTTTTTTCGATGAGCACATATTTGTTTATATTTTTAGGGTGATATGTTTTTTAGATATTTTAGTATTTTTCCTATGTGCGGGTCAAAGAGTTGTATAAGTATGCCAAATTTCAACTCTCTAGGTTTAGCCGTTTGGCTATAATTTTTACCGAACAGACAGACAGACAGGCAGACAGACAGACAGACAGACAGACGACAAAATGTCGGTATAAAGGTTTTTTGGTCATACCTACAAAACCCTAAAAACGTACCATTACTTCATTTCTACAAAAACTTCTAGTTCACCTCTATAAAGTTGCCAGTTGTCCTCAGAGTTGCAATGTTGCCTTCTAAGAAAACACAATCTTAAATTTAGAAAAGAAGACATTTAATAAAAGTCTTGAAGTTGATATTTACTGAGTTAAAAGTATGTTAGTTTTGTGCGGATTACAGTCGTTTTCTTTAACTGTACTGAAAAATATGAAAACTCTTATTTATTTGCCTGTCAGGTGAAATATTTAGAGAAAAGCTCGCGTTGAAAAATGGAGTGCGGAAAATGTTTCTCTTGCAACTGTCATCATTATTATATTACATAAGTACTTGGCATTTCTTACGAAGACGAAAAGATATTTGTACATATAGGGGAGCCTGAAAATTTCACGGCCAAGCAATTGTTTAATATTGTATTCTTGTACAACTTTTTGACCCACGTATAAGAAAACTACAAAGAGTTACAAAAAATATATATAACGGGAAACAAATATTAGTGTACCGGAAAGTTTTTTAGTTTATTTGGTATTATTAAAATAGAAACAATTCGAAAGAAAAAAATGTACTTTGTTGAGTAAAATAGTTACCATTGTGATCTATAACAGTATTTCTCAACCTTTTCTGGCCTGGGACCCACCGAAATTACGTAAATATTGTCGGCGGCCCCCCTATACTATGGTGTATCAAGATAATAGGAACACGATTTTTTTCGAAAAAGCGACGTGTGAGCAAGTTGGGAAAAATTTTGAACTAAAATTTATCCACAAAATTGAATGGTAATATTGAAATTTTCCGGAAAAAACCGGAAGTACAGGATATCAAGGCCAATTTCGAATTTTTAAATGGGAACGTATGTCATATTGGATATCTTTGGATAGAGCTTTTCAAAAACTTTTTCTTAAACATTTTTTTAATATCTTTTACGGTTGACAAAAAACTGATATTTTTAAATGACGATTATATTCCCTATAACGACTTAAAAGTAAAGTATTTTTATTTACAAGTGTTCAAAGTGCCTTCCATTTTAATTTAAACACATTCGCATCTTTACTCTTGAGTTATCTGTAGCTCGGAGAGCAATTAAAAAAATATATAATAAAAAATATTGCACTTTCAAGTCGTACCTACTTCAGAGAACAACTTGAAAATACTTGAAGTACCTCCAACGCGAACCATTGTCAGAGAATCCCATCAACCGACACATACAATTTATTTTACCTTGATATAGTCTACTTATAGTCTGTTTATTTGGTTCAAGCGGAACTATATTTTCAAATCTAGTAATTTTTATCAATTGAATGAAACTTTTGATCATTTTGTTTAGTAAAAGCCCATTTACTCATTATAAAATTAGCTAGTGACAACTTAAACGTTGAAATAGAAAACAATAGTTAAAACAATGAAATAGCCTGTAGTTTAAATTAGTTGTCAAAATAAGTAAATTATGTATAAAAATAAATAGAATATTTATTTTATTTATGTTATGAAAGGTATATTTATATGAATATAAGTGTAAGATATTTATAGATTTTAAATATGGATAAAATTTATATCTTGCAAGATTGAGTGCATTTTTATTATATTTTCATGTTTCGTTTTTATATGACTTCGCGGCCCCCCGACAAATCCTTCACGGCCCCCTAAGGGGCCGCGGCTCCCCGGTTGAGAAACGCTGATCTATAACACTCTACCATTTATCAGGAAGAGAAAATATTCCCGATTTATAAAATTCCTGATTTTTTTAAGGAAAAAATTGTTCAAGGTTCATTTTAACATGGTTCATATCTCTAAAGCTGCATTCCCACCTCTGTAAATCTATACGTTGTACGCTATGGATAATTTTTAAACGAGGTCATTTGGTATGATCGGACATGCTCGTGCTTTGTCGTTGCTATACTACTGTTGAGCGAGATAGTACGAGCTTGTCCGATCATACCAATTGCACTCGTTTAAAAACTATCTACAACGCACAGAGTGTTAAATTACTGAGGTGGGAACGCAGCTTTAGTGTCTTGTTTCTTAAAAAGTGTTCCAGTGACCGAAATAAGTGATAGTCGAAGTGTGAAACCTCCCAATCAAGCTCGGAAATTTTTTCACGTGTCTTTTTTTGATGAATGAGGTCAGACATTGTCGCCTTGAAGAATAACTCCTCTTCTATTCACAATTTCTGGCCGATTTCTGGTCAAGTTTTGATTCTGTCGATCCAATTGTTCACAGTAGAGATCAGAAATTAACACTTTGCCCCGATTTTAACATCTCATAATAAATTATTCCTTTATAGGGCCTTCCAGATCGAAGTTCATCATCCAAGCATAAATTTCCTGATTTAAATTTTTTAAACCACTGTTGACATGTGTGTACACTTAGTTTATGACCATAAACAGTGCAAATGTTTTATGTAGCAACTGTAGCAGATTTTTTTTATGGTACTCGTACAACATTAAGCAGCATAAAAAATGTTTTGATGAAAATTCTTCCGCCATTTTAAAATGCAAGGGTTTAAAATGAAACGAAAACAATAATTAGGTACTCAAGATTACAGAATTTAATCAAAACGCAAAAGACGTCTGTTTAATTCAGCGAATAAGTCGTGATTAGTTCGCATACTGCACTAATAATAAAAAGGAATAAACTTTCCGGTCCACCTAATATGTATTTATCGAAAAAATGAATGTTTTTTAATAATTTTGAGTGAGGTATCAAATGAAGCCTCTTAGTGCATAGATAACCCAACAAAATTATATTTTTAAAACTATCTCATTTGCTAATAAGCTAGAAGAAGGAATAAGCAGAAAAACATCGTTGACATGGATGAAATATTGTTTGTTGAAAGAAATCTTCAAAAAATATTTTCTAAATAGGCTCAAGAAGAAAGTTTTCAATTTATGAAAAAACAACTGTCGAAATTTAGGAACGAGCCAAAGAAGAATCTCTCCATTCTTCTTACAGGGCTTTTGTCTTGAAGATAAAATAATAAACAAAAGAATACTGGGGGGGAAACTGGGGGCATGCGCCCCCATTGCCCCCCCTTGAATACGCCAGTGATTTACGTTACAGCAAAATATACAAAAACAGTATGAAGTACGAGTTCTCCAGCTAGTTATCTATAAGCGTCCATCGTTTTACGCGCTGTAAAACTTTGTTCAATGCCGTGTTATGGCTGATTTAATGGACCAACTATATCCGTTTACTTAACATATACATAGCTGACCTGCAAGATTAATAAAACGAACAAATAATAGTAATATTTTATAAAATCAACAAACAAAACAAATTTCTGTAAATGTCAGCTTTCTAAACTAAATAAAATGACAACTGGTCTAGTTCTGCTGGTTATTAAAATACTAATATTTGTGTCACAACTAAAATATGATAAAGGACAATTCACGATATATTTCATCCCACGTTCACGCAATAACACCCATGTAACACTTAGCGCTACACGTATACAGTCTGTTCAAAAAGTTCAAACACTTGCTTTAGAATTGCAGTACTACGAGAAAAATATCATTTTCACTAATGAGAGTCCATCATTAGGGCCCACACATACTTAGCTAAAGGGGTTCTCTAAGAATCCAAAAAAATGTGTTGTACATTGATCTGAACCGGAAAAGTACGAGAGGAATTTTTAATGAGATTTATTTTTTGGAAAATATTGCAGTTTTTGTGTTTTTCACAAAAATAATTATTTTTTCAATTAATAGCTAAATTCTGGCTACTACGCTATGTTATGAATTTTTTATATTTATGGCTAAGGTAGTATATGTCTTCTTTTGAAACTAAAAATATAATAAAAAGAATTTAACAGCTGAGAATCGAGTTCATGTGTGTAAAGAGCCTACCACGCTGATGAAATAGGGATATACGACCTTGGACAGCGTTCACAATTTCTCGATGTGCTATTAGATGACACTAATTTTTCACAGAATATATACAGCGCCACAGTTTCAATATTCAGCCACTTGAGTTTTGAATTCTGAGTGTGCTTTGAGTTTTGAACTCTGTTTTCTTAATTCCGTGACAGTTAATTGATCTAAACAACTATATTATGGTCTATTTCAAAGTAGAAAAATGTGTGTAAGAATATAGGAGCTGTGTGTCCTTGCTTCGGATTGGTTTAGATCATCATCCCTATTACACTGTTAAAATATTGTTTTTAGTTCAAGTTGACAGATGTTCAGTGTCGTACATTGGAAATACATATTATTTAATTTTTTACATATATTTTGTTATTATTTACATATTTAGACTATTATTTATATTCTTGGCGTAGATTTTATGGAGGAAATTCTCCATGTAATTTGTTGTTACGCAGTTATATTTATTTTAGGTTATCTGACATATAAATATTTTTTGACACTTGACAATTAACAGATCAAGATAGAGGACTAATGTGAGGCCAAAAGACAGCCCAGCTGATTGTGCCCAAAGAAGAAGTTATTGATATAATTTTTAGACCTTCATATATGCATATATTTTTAATTTTTATTTACAATAATTATTTAAATAAGGAACTTGAGCTTTTTAAAATTAATATTTTTTTTAACTTTTTCAAATTCCCCATTAAACTGAATTTATGTCGTACAAATAACGTAAGTGTATTATCTGCCTTGTTTATTTCAATATCTTATTAACCTTTTTTAAATAAAAAAAAAAAAAATCACTTGCTAACCCAGTTACTACGCCCGTGCCCTAGTTGTAACTTATTTTAAATTTTCCTCTATACTGTATTTGTCTAGTGTAAATCGTACTCGGTTCGCAGAGCTATCTACTTTTTTTTAATTTGAAATAGACCATAGTTAATTTTGAGTGAAATATTGAAGTTTTAATATAAACTTATTGTGTTTTTGCAAAAATAGTTCATAAAAAGAAAACATATCTCATTTATTCTGTGCATTTTTTCACTTGGATGAAAATTTAGAGAGTTATGGAGGAACATCCTAAAACTAAACTTTCGAAATATTTCCCTTATTAATGACTTAACAGAAAAAGGTAAATGGCAAAAATTGTTTATAATAAGAATATGTTACTAATTTTACTGTTTTGTTGTACATTTTTGTTGTTGTAGTATATAGATTTAAAATTAAATAAAAATATGAAAAATATTTTATATTTAATTTTATTTGTTGTACATTTAAATATCACTTAAGTATCGCAATTTATTATTAAACATGCACACTTTTTCTTGGACATAAATATTTTGGATCTATTTAGCAAAGAAGAAATGTATACATGTTTAACAAATGTAGAATTCTTACTAAGAATAAAAAGTATATGATGAATCATTCAAATTTCGCGGTTCCACAGTTTTAGTTCCGGATGATTTAGCAGAGTGCAGATCGTACGGTCAAAATTTTTAACATGGGTATGTCGCTTCTTGAGTCTTCTATTCTGTGGAGCCTACAGGCGAAGCGCCCAAGGTTACCCCATGATTATACCTATTATTTGAATCAGTTTAGTTTTTTATTTTTCGGGTATCAAACAAGAATAAATCATTTTAGTAATGAAATACTTATAAATAAATTAACACATTTTTACTAATGAGAAATATAACGAAACGTTTAGTCCACCCGGAGAATGTCTCCAAAACTTTCGAAAACCACTCGTCGTGTTAAGAATTTCAGTGAGAGGAACTGCTATCATTTCATTGTTCAAAGTGCCATTTGCTCAAAGCTATTACCTAATAACTTTGATAACTCCTTGAACAATTTTAGGCCTTCGTTCCTGGAAATGCTTTCAGAATCCCTATATATACACCTGTCTCTTTGAAGATTGGTTCAGAAGTATTCAGTCCGGTTAATCAAAAGAGCTTGATTGTTGAATTCTTAGAGGCATTGTGTCAGCATTCAGGTGGTCTACCTGAAAGGGCGAATTATTCGACATTGATCCAGACTAAGATAACTGATCCATCGGTTGGTAAGTGCGAATACATATCATTTAATTCACATATCGTAATGATGAACCCTGGATAATACTCACGCCTAGTACCCAAACTCCTTTAGTCAGGAATCTCGCTTCAGTTTGAGATCAGACTTTACATTGTATCACAGGCTCGCTACTTGGTTGATAAGAAATGGTACAATTTATAGTAACGGACCAGTGACTCGCTAAAGAAAAACGTTTAAGAAATTGAATCAATGAAGCTAAATATATTTCTTATTAATTTAATGAAGACTTATTAGATACGGTAGGATGCAGAAAAACTCGCTGGAATTTTTTAGTTTAAATTTTATTGTGACGAAATTTCCGCAAATTATTTAAATTTAGTTTTAAAAAATTAAAGTGAAGTGTAAATTTTTAAACATTTCAGGGTTTGCAGGTATTTAATAGGTGTAAGAAGCCAACATAATACTGGATGTCTAAGTATATTTATCACATCAAAAACAATAGTTTTTTTGATAATCACTTTAATTCGTTATTTGAGAACTAAGAGCTTCCATTTAATTTTTTTAAACAAAATTTATATAATTTGCCAAATATCCCAGCGTTTTTTTCTGCATTTGCTTCGTATTCAAGTCTTCATTAGATCAATAAGAAATATTTTACAGTGTAGAGTGTAGTGTGGTGTGAGTAACTCAGTTCACAACTATTAAAAAAATATATTATTTTTATCTTGACTTAAATTTCTCCAAGTTACGTCTTATGATACGAGAATATTTTATGTAGAATTTCTGAATAATTTTATCAAATTCTTCGAAACATTAATCTCCAAACTTTTCGAACAGTATGTATATAACATAAATTGTTTTTAACGAGTATTTATTTTGAAAATTATTCACAGACCTTCTCTGAATTGTAAGTAAATAATAATAATGTAACGGTGATAATAAGAAAAATAAACATTCATTATCTTCTGTTGAGTAAACAAGCAGCATTCAACAAACAGGCAGGATACAAAAATATATAATTATGTTTGGAGTGCTTTTATGGAAGTCATACAATGTTATTAGTTCACGACTCGACTTTATTAATGTTTTTCATTAGTAATATCAGACAGAAGTCTTGTTAATATCTTATATTAATTTAACTGAGATATTAACAGACATTTATAAAGGTTTCGGTTGAAATATCGCAATGCGTATTCAAGACTAGTTGGTTTGTGAACAACTAAGCAACCGATTTCCGATTCTTAAACATGATATCTGGGTTAGTTCTATCACATTATATTAAGTAAAAGTATTATCTACGTTAGTTTTTCCCAACCTTTTTGACATCACGGATCCCTGTTATGGCTTCTAAATTTGGCGGACCCCTATCCATATATACGGGCTGTCTCAAATAACTTGTTAAACATGGACATTAAGGAATAAATCATTCATAATAGTAAAATAAATCATCCAATAGCACGTTGTTAATAGAGAGGCAAAGGAGGAGGAAGAGAAGCGAAAAAGAGACGAAAGAGGGGAGGAAGAACTGGAGTCAAGAAGGAAGGCGACCGGAGATGGAAGCCGAAAAGAGAATAGAAAGAAAGAGAGGGACACCGGAGGAAGAATGAAGAAGAAAAAAAGTCATAAATTGTATTATTATTATTATTATGATTATTTTTCTAATGTAGTAGCTAAAACCCTAAACGCCGCAAGGCCTAGGGGAAATAAAGAATAGAGAGGCGCCCCACATAACTTGTTAAGCATGGGAATCTCTAGAACGTTAAGAGATACGAGGTCGCTTAAATTAGACCAAAGTTGCCGCATTAACAGGACCATTTTAACGATGTCTTTGTTCTTCTAAGAAAATATATAGGTTACTAGATATGAGCGAAAATTTACATTTTCCGGTTTTTAATTTTTGCTCTTAACTTCCTAAATTAAAATATTGAGTCATTTTGGTGTGCACTTTCTTCAGGCACTTTTTCGTTGTGAATTTACAGAGGTTAGCAAAATTGTTAACATGCAAGAAACTTTTGGAGAAAGATATAAAGAGTTTAGAAAATATAAAGCTACACTAACTTTTTTTGACAAAACCAATTAAAGCAGATATGCAGCAATTATACTTATCACCGTTCCCATTGATTAATCAGGCACAATTTGAACTTCAATTATTGGATTTGAAATTCAAAGATTTATGGAATAATATATTCTTAAAACTTAATTCTGAACTGGAAAGTTTAGAAAGAGAAAAGTGCATTTTATCTTCCCTGCATAAGTGGGCCGAAATTCACAATCTTCAAAATAGTAGAGTTAGGAAATAATTTCATTCAGCTTTTTGGACAAGAAGCGTTTATTTAAACAACACAACGTTTCGCCAACAACATTGTTGGCTTCTTCAGGTGCTATGTTAGTTGTTAGAGTGACGTTTACTCTAACAACATGTACATCAGTCATCACCAAGGTGAAATTGCATAAATAACATCGACAAAATATTTTGTACTTACAAAATAAAATACTTAAAATACAGAAAGATGGGAAAACAGGAAAAAAAAAATTAATATTATAATTTAAAAAAAAAACCAAATGGAAGTGATTGTTAGTTAAATTTAGAGTCCAAATTGGATCACCCTTTACTTGATTATATTAAAACAAATAAACAATTTTTACGTTTTTTTTCTTAAATATAGCATATATTTTATAGGCACTAGTATCGAGGAAAAGTGGATACAATTAATTCAAGATTTTCAAGAAAAAATATTTCAATTACAAAAAAGAAAATTATCCAATTTATCTTTTGTTTTTCTGGAACATCAACATCCATAGAGCGTCTATTTTCTATAATGCAAAGCGTATGGACATCTGAAATAAATGTTGGTGCATTATTGTTTGTTAAAACAAACGTGAATTTAAACTGCACTGAATTTTATAAACACATTGAAAATAACGACAAATTTCTACAAAAAGTATTATCTACAGATAAATATAGAAACATTTAATGTTCAATAAAATAAAATTCTGTGATTATTTTGTAATATCTTAAATAAAATCAAATTATTATTTAAAACACACTTTTGTAATTTTTATCCTGTCCCGATTTGGTGCACAAAAAATATGGTAACCCTATATATAGAGACCTTTATATTTTATAAGAATCATTAATTACTATCTGTTAATAAAATAATTATTTTACAACTTCTTTTCAAATTTTAATTCGCTGTTGTTTGTCTGCAACTGAGTAAAAAATTGATGTGATGTGTGAATATTCACACATTTCAGGGTTTCGCAGGTATATAATAAGTGAAGGCGGTATGCTGAGTGTGTAGGACAAATTTTACTTTGTAGTAATCACGGCAAAATGAACGATATTTTTAAAATAATTTATCGTCTGTTAATCATATAATAAGATAATTATTAAATTTACGCTCTTAAAAATTAAATACAACATTTGTCAAAATATAACTAGAATTTTGACAAAATAATTTCAACATAATAAAAATGCAAAAAAAAAACAGAAAAAATAAAATTCACTCCGTACTCGAACTCGAAACCCTTCGTTTACCAGCGAGTTTTAGCTTACGACACCTGTGCTCTAACCAATAACGCCATCGTACGCCTGGCATGTGAGTGTCTTTACATTGGTATAACTTTTGTACTTTGTGAACCAAAAACCACAAAAAATGCGTTATTTTCCGAAAACATAATCTGATCAAAAATTCCTGTTGTACTATTTCGGTTCACACCAATATACATTACTTAGAATTTTTTTAGATTTTTAGTTTAAACCATCTGGGCTACAGGGTGTAGGACAAAAATTTTTTTGCACAATTTTGGCAAAAATCGCGTCAAAATAATTTATTTTGCAAAAATAAAAATTTGATCGTTAATCCACGTACCAAGGGCTTTCCTTTGATACCCTACTCATAATTTAAAAAAAATATTTTTGTTTTCGATGAGCACATATTTGTTTATATTTTTAGGGGGGTATGTTTTTCAGACAGACAGACAGACAGACAGACAGACAGACAGACAGACAGACAGACAGACAGACAGACAGACAGACAGACAGACAGACAGACAGACAGACAGACAGACAGACAGACAGACAGACAGACAGACAGACAGACGACAAAATGACGGTATAAGGGTTTTTTGGTCATACCTACAAAACCCTAAAAAGGGCGACATAAATTTGACTCACCACAGGTGGCAATTTTTGGCACGCCGGTCCTGTACCTAACTAATAAAAATACCCAAAACAATATATGAAAAACTCTTAAAACCCACGATTATCACTTAATCCCAGCATGCGCGTTATTTTTTGACGAATATTCCGTAATATTTAATGGTGGGTTCAGCCTGAGCCGACCTGGATTTGTTTGTTTATTTTACACCTGGATGACGTCACATCGTGTTCTTTACATACAAACAGTAACAGAACGATAACAAAGGTGGGAGCGAGAGGGACAGATAATTTGAATGACATTAATGCAATGAATATAACATACCCGGATTAAGGGGGAGAGATTTTAACATTCGAAATGAATATTAAAAAGTTTTCTAATTTAATTTGTAAATGGAACATTCTAAAACTGACTTAATGAGTTACGATTCTTTTTTAATTTGTTCAAATGTTTTTTTGTTGATTATAAGAATTTTAATTGAAAAATGTTTAATTTGATTTTATTTTTTCTGTTTCAGTTTTAGAGTGCTATTAATTTAAAAGCAGGATTGATAAAAAAAATGGTTTCGACATTTCGAAGGATCATCCGAAATTGAAAGCAGGATTATTAAATCATGGTTTACCATCAATGCCACAAGTGACCTTGTAAATAAATGTTTACGATTTTAAGCAGTATACCACACTGTACTCCATAAATTACTAGAACCTTTCGTTAAGGAAAAGGAAAATACAAATTATAAAAAGTAAAATATAAGGTGCGTCAGCATAACTGTGCAGTGTTACCTCTGTGTTGTGCAAGTATTTTGTCACGTGACCACTGTGCATACTGCGCAAGAAAGTCAAAAACGAACGCTTTGTTCAGATTGTGCAGTTATTCAAACTATTATTGTAACCTATTTTTTTACCAACCGCCAACATATATAAGGGACGTATTGTGATCATACCGATTTTGACATTTCGAGATTTCGATGGATCTCCACGAATTGAGGTCCCTACATAACGTTTTGACTACTTTTAGCATGATGTCTGTCCGTCCGTCCATCTGTCCGTGTATTTAAGCTTTTGACATCAATGGCACGAGTTGATCAACTTTTGGTAAAAATCGGTTGTCTAGAAATGAGAGTTTACTCGTGTCGATTTTAAGATTTTTGCGAATATTTAGCAACAGAAAAACATTTCGAAAAAATATATTTAAGAAAAGTTGCTATAAATGCAATAACTAATAACTTTTATTTGAGACATTTTTTTGATAAAATGAAAAATTTTGAAAAAATTTGCGAAATTTTTCTAAATATCTATTTTTTCATATTTATATGTAACGTTTCCATGGTCATGATAAATAATATCTCTAATAGAAAATATTAGAAAATATTAAATTTATTTCTACTCTGCTGCTAGAATATATTTTATAGAAGTACCTTGTGATGGCGGTCGGTCCTGTGGTGGCCATAGCTGATTTTTATTTTTTGTAAACGATTTATATGTGTGTGAATACATCAAGTCTGTCTCCTGGTAATTGTTTTGTACGATAATATATAAATGGCGCATGAAGGTTTTGCGATGCTTTTAATTAATATAAAAGAAATTTTATTTGATGAGGAAGACAATTCAGAAGAATTTTCTAAACCAGAAAATATTTTGGAAAAAGTGTTTGAATATACAGAGAATACTGTTCCAAACATGACTACAAATCAATTTAAAGTACATTTCCGCTTGTATCCAGAAAATTTTAAGTATTTTTGAGTGTATATACATATTCCATCATGAGGTTCATGTCTATACTATTTATTTTGCAAGTGCTGCAGGCATAAACAATGATATCTTGATTGTCTTCACTCATATTGTTTTGTAGAAATAATAACTTTGTATTTTTACCGCGAAAAACACTATTTCACAGACTGCCGTACGATCTGAACTTGTAACGATTAAGCCTGGAACAGAATGCAGAGCGCGCTACAGCGTCAGCGCGCCGTCATTTGCGACGGCGTTGCGTCAACGCCGTTGAGATTTTCGCCTGCACACAATGCAATCATTTTTAACACCGTCAAGTGTCACGTACCACAACCTATATCTGTGTTTATACGTGCGCTTTCTTTTATTAAAAGTATAATGGATGATGAAGACTTGTGTGTGATGTTATTTATGTTGTATGCAAGTTGTTTATACATACAAACACTTTACCATTCAGTAAAAACTGAGGTTAGGTGTTCTGCGTCAACGTTCAACGGCGTCAAAAGTTGGAAGTTGACGAACATTCAGTATCAACGGCGTTCGAACGCTGTAGGACGTTGTCCATTCTGTGCACTTGCGTACGATAGCTTGGTTTTAACTTTCTTCTGACAGATAGCGCCGTACGAGCGGCGTCAACGCGCCGTCAAACTCGTTGCATTCTGTTTCCCACTTTATGCAACATAAACTGCACTGCACAGTATATGTCGAACGATCTTTGTGCAGCACAAAGTACACAAAAACTGTATGACGAACGCTTCTTGTGTAAATTATGCTGAATGTGTAGATTATTAGCTTATGCCGAACGCACCTATAATACATTTTTATATTTGTAGACAAAAAAATATATATAAGAAATGGGAAATTTGTGATTTTTCACACATTTCAAGGTTTTGTAGGCATTTAATAAGTGTAAGAAGCCAACATAATACTGGAAATCAACAGATTTTTGATAATTACTTTTATTCGTTATTAAGTACTAAGAGTTTCCATTTATGTTTTTTCAACAAAAAAAAAATAATAATTTGTCAAAAAATCGTTTTTTATTCTGCATTTTCCTCCTATTCAAATATTCATTAGATAAATAAGAAATATATTGATAAATAGCTTAATTTTATTTTTTTCAATTTCAGAATAGTATATTCTGTAACAAGGTTGGAATGAGAAAATTCGATACGAGTGGAACATTCCGAGCTCAAGCCGCAGGAGAGCGTGAGGAACCACGAGCAACGAATTTTCTCATTCCAACCGAATCACAGACCCTACTTTCTCCACGACCACCAAAAAGAAAAATAAATTAACAAATAATTTATATTACATAACAAATTAATCAATTAATTAAACTATTTTTTTTTTTTATTTATTATTTGTATAATTTTAATTTAATTTGCCGCACATCGGCCACTCTTTTAGGTTAGAAAGTTATTTTGCATTTATTTAATGTAAACGTTGCATATATCTTAATGTAACCCTACAAAAACAAAAGACAACAAGCATGGAATAGTTATTCCATAACAAGTGATGGAATGATATACACGAAAAATGCATAAGAAGATAAATGCTTTAGAATAACATTCCAACTCTTGTGTTAGAATATTAACTTTCTGTAGTCAAAATTGGTTTTAGAATTGTTAAATTCTATAGTGGTCGTGGAGAAACGTATTTCTCATTATTAAGTGTGTTATTGTTACGATAATTTATAAGTAGTCTAGCTTTAAGACTTTTATGCAACCGGACTTAAGTATTGTGTGTACTGTGCTGTAAACAGTTTATTGTATGTTGTATATGACTTCATTATTTGCTAGTATTTTATTAGTATATGCGCTGTTGTGATTCATTTTTTAATAAATAAAACAGCATTTAATTATGTAGTTCTAGGAAAATGTCTAATGAAAAATAGTTTGTCAGATGTTATTTGTTGCTTGTTATCGAAAACAAATGAAAATGTCTTTGTTTTCCACACTAACAAAAAATTAATTAATTTACAAAAAACTGTATTTGTTGCATTGTGCAGTTGCAATGTCTCCTTGGGTTTTAGACTGTCACGCATGTGATATGTTTGATACATGTTCGCAGTTTACACAAACATTTATATACAGCCTGGTTATAAACTTGGTGTGAAGTGTGCATTTTCAAATATTTCAGGGTTTCGTGGTATTCAGTCAGAGCCGTAATAACGGCCTGGCATCGGGGCAAGTATAATATTTCTAAGCTGAAGGATGAAGAAATAAAATCCAACTTCTGTACAACACGTCGGCAAAATCTTACTGATAGAAGTGACCAACAAGAGAACATACAACAATGTTGGGATCAGCTTAGAAATGTTATAAACAAGACTTGTGAAGAAACATTGGGTATCACCAGAAATGTAAGAAAAGATTTTATATCGTCGTATACTTGGACTCTTATAAGCAAAAGAGAATCAGCAAAGAACGATATAAATTCAGCTAAAAGTGTCGACGAAAGGAAAGATGCACAAGCCAGATATAGTGCTCTCGATAAAAGAGTAAAAA
Organism: Liopterus haemorrhoidalis; assembly: GCA_963971575.1. Classification (NCBI taxonomy): domain Eukaryota; kingdom Metazoa; phylum Arthropoda; class Insecta; order Coleoptera; family Dytiscidae; genus Liopterus; species Liopterus haemorrhoidalis. The sequence continues at coordinate 237,657,075 of OZ020611.1, forward strand.
GAGAAATTCGGGATGACAAACGTCTGTGTATGAATACATTAGCTCAACAAGCAGAAGACGCGGCTGCCTCTCGTAACATGAAGGACCTTTATGACATTACGCGGAGGATTGCCAATACCGTTCAATACAAGAATATGTCTGTAAAAGACAAGAACGGTGTGCTATTGACTAATGTAGAAAAACAACTGCAAAGATGGAGAGAACATTTCTCAGAGATTCTAAACTTACAGCGTTGTAATTTAGAACCAACGATACAAATGGAAATATGTCCTCTTCCAATTCGAACCTCCCCGCCATCTAAGAGAGAAATTATTGTCGCCATCAAGAGTTTGAAGAACAACAAGGCTGCGGGCTGTGATAATATCACAGCTGAGGTACTTAAAACAGACGTCAACTTGTTTGCTGAGTGTCTTCATCCACTCTTCACCAAGGTGTGGGAACAAGAGTCATTTCCTTTGGACTGGCAAGAAGGCATTGTGATTAAAATTGCCAAGAAAGTGGACCTGACGGACTGCAATAATTGGCGTGGCATTAACATCTTATGCTCAGTAATGAAAATTTTTTGCAAGATAATCCTTGAAAGAATGGTCACAGCTATCGACAAGAAATTGCGACCTGAACAGGCTGGTTTCAGAACAGGCAGGTCTTGTATAGATCAAATTAATACCCTCAGGATTATCATCAAACAAGCAGTTGAGTTCCGTTCCCCCTTGTATCTTCTTTTCGTCGATTATGAAAAAGCATTCGACTCTGTCGATAGAGAATGCATTTGGGCTGAAATGCAGAATATTGGAGTGCCTGACAAAATAATATCTCTGGTTATAAATAGCTACAACGGCTTCACGTGTAGAGTTCTACACAATGGTAGCTTGTCAGAACCCTTTCCAACCATTACAGGTGTTAGACAAGGTTGTGTGATGTCACCGCTTCTTTTTTTGATAGTTTTAGACGCCATGGCTAGACGATCAACAGCTAACAAACCCAGAGGAATCATTTGGAATCCGCTAACACCAACAGTCAGACTGGAGTCACTGGATTTTGCAGACGATAAATGTGAGTTGTCGCATAAGCATGGAGACATGCAGCAAAAACTAAATGACCTCACGATTGAATCTGCAAAAGTTGGATTGAAAATCAATAGCTCCAAGACAAAAGAAATGCGGATAAATGCAGAAACCGATAGACCTGTACTGCTCGGTAACCATCAAATCGAGCGTGTGGATGATTTCCAGTACTTGGGGAGTGTTGTGTCTGTGGACGGTGGCGCGGATTTAGATGTGGAAAGCAGAATACGCAAAGCGAGAGGCGCATTTATCCAACTTAGCCGTGTATGGAATTCTGCGATCTACAGTACTTCCACGAAAACTACCATATTCAGGGCATGTGTGACGTCAGTTCTTCTGTACGGCTGCGAGACTTGGTTCGTAACAGTAGCTATCAAGAGAAGAGTGCGAGTATTTGTAAATCGATGTCTTCGAAGAATTCTTCGCATTTATTGGCCACGTAGAATATCAAACGTAGAATTGAGGGAAAGAACTGGTCAAATGGACATTAATTTGCAAATAAAAAGAAGAAAGTATGGTTGGTTAGGGCACACTCTTCGAAGGGCTCCTAGCGAAGTGTGTCGATATGTACTAGCATACAACCCTCAGGGCAGTAGGCGTAGAGGGCGACCCAAGAACACCTGGCGTCGCTCAACCTTGCTAGAAATAAATGCATGGAGCTCTCAAAACCAAGACAAAAGACTTTATAACAACATCACCGACTTGAAGCCTATGGCAGACGAGTTAGATGGAGAAATTTTATTGACAGCCTATGCTCTATTTAGAGTCAGTCCAAAATCACCCGATGATGGACAAGGCTTGATGATGATGATGATCGGGGCAAGTTCTAGGGGCGCAAAAGACCTGAGGGACGCCATCGTGCGGTTTTTTCTTTTATGATTTTGGGCATCTACACAAAGCGGCAACCTCCCGTCAGCCCACTTAAGGAGGTGTTGTCTTCATAACAAGTTGCCCGCGTTCAGTCTACATGTTATAAAACCTCATTGGTCATTGTAATTTTTTCACACCTAGGCGCTGCGTGTTTCTACCGGACTAGGCTTCTTTCGAACGTCTCTCAATGCGAAATATTTTTTTGGGACATAAGTGTCAATAGTCTGGTGACTTTTTGAAGAGACTATACATGTAACATAATACGTGTTCGCAGTTTACACAAACATTGACATTAATTTATCTGTTTAGAGTAGTTGGTACTGTAAAAGTGTTTATTGATGTTAACTTGTAAACGAATGAGTAATTAAAACTGACACAACTTTCAGAACTTTAACGAATTTCAAATAAATTATTCAAAGAAACTTTTAAGAAAATTTAACTGTTTAAAATAATTTGTGTTTCTAAAAGTTTTAAAACTCAGGTAAATGAAAAGTTTATTTGAGGTGATTAGAATTGGTTTTTACGATGGCTGTACGTCTTTTCGGTTTTTTTCTTTCACCCTGTATACACAGCAAAAAATTCATAAGTGTAAAAAGTTCATTCTCAGTTTGGTTAAAATTTTAGTATTAAAATTTTCATTTAAAAAAAGTAAAATGCTTACTATTTTTAACCAAATCATGTATATCTTCATTTATTCAGATAGTGTTATTTTTATGAAATATTACTTTTTCAATATTAAAATTCACACTACTTTAACACTATTTATTTTCTAACACCACAATTTAACTAGTATTTTGGGCTCGACCCGTTTTCAGCTCCAAAATCAAAATAAATAAAAAAAAGTATGTAAGTGAAAATTTTACACAAAATTTAACCAAAACAGAAATGTAAATAATTAACACGAAAAACGAGGAACTTCATGGTACACTAAAAGTTCATTTTTTAGTGTACCAAATAGACATGTAAATAGACAATATTGAGGTCATCTAAGTAACCTAAAATTTTGTGCCTGATGATGTAAGTCCATTTAATATATTTTATGCAGAATTAGGTTTAAAATACTACGCTCTAAAAAAAGTAGTGTTAAAGGCCCTTCATGGTACACTAAAAAATTAACTTTTAGAAAAACGCTCAATTTTGCAAGATATATTAATAAATATATGACATTTATATTCATTAAAATATACCTTTTAAACATAAATAAAATAAATTATACTTATTTTGACAACTAATTAAAACGGTTCGCGTTGGAGGTACTTCAAGTATTTTCAACGACTTGAACGTGCTATTTTTTTTATGCTCCGAGCTAAAGAGTAAGAATGCGAAAGTGTTCAAAATGGAAAGCAACTTTGAACACTTGTAAATAAAAATACTTGCAAGCCATTATAGGTAACCGTAACAGATATTAAAAACATGTTTATGTAAAAGTTGTTTCTTTTCCAAAGCTTTATTCAAATAAACACCAAATTTTTTCCCCAATTTGCTCACACATCGTCAACTCACCACACGTACTCATTTTGTTTCTTTTTAGGATTTTGTAGGTATGACCAAAAAACCCTTATACCGTCATTTTGTCGTCTGTCTGTCTGTCTGTCTGTCTGTCTGTCTGTCTGTCTGTCTGTTCGGTAAAAATTGTAGCCAAACGGCTAAACCTAGAGAGTTGAAATTTGGCATGCTTATACAACTCTTTGACCCGCACATAGGAAAAATACTAAAACATCTAAAAAACAAACCCCCCTAAAAATATAAACAAATATGTGCTCATCGAAAACAAAAATATTTTTTTTAAATTATGAGTAGGGTATCAAATGAAAGCCCTTAGTACGTGGATTAACGATCAAATTTTTATTTTTGAAAAATAAATTATTTTGATGCGATTTTTGCCAAAATTGTGCAAAAAAAATTTTGCCCCACACCTGTAGCCCAGATGGTTTAAACTAAAAATCTACAAAAATTCTAAGTAATGTATATTGGTGTGAACCGAAATAGTACAACAGGAATTTTTGATCAGATTATGTTTTCGGAAAATAACGCATTTTTTGTGGTTTTTGGTTCACAAAGTACAAAAGTTATACCAATGTAAGACACTCACATACAAGGCGTACGATGGCGTTATTGGTTAGAGCACTGGTGTCGTAAGCTAAAACTCGCTGGTAAACGAAGGGTTTCGAGTTCGAGTACTGAGTGAATTTTATTTTTTCTGTTTTTTCTTTTTGCATTTTTATTATGTTGAAATTATTTTGTCAAAATTCTAGTTATATTTTGACAAATGTTGTATTTAATTTTTAAGAGCGTAAATTTAATAATTATCTTATTATATGATTAACAGACGATAAATTATTTTAAAAATATCGTTCATTTTGCCGTGATTACTACAAAGTAAAATTTGTCCTACACACTCAGCATTCCGCCTTCACTTATTATATACCTGCGAAACCCTGAAATGTGTGAATATTCACACTTCACATCAATTTTTTTTATTGTTTTCAAAGCTTGCTACGTTCAACTTTGTATAACTTATGTTGATTATTATTTTGTAAATAAATGGTCGCCATTTTGAAATGGTTAACATAAAAATATGATTTTTTGATGTCATTGTAAAGCTAATTTAATGTACTTTTAGGAAAAAAATATAAAATTATCGATTCCCTATGCTAGATCAAAAGTTGACATCATTTCCGGTGAAACCGGAAGTGCCTCAGAAATCTTATAGTAACCTTTAGATGGGCCTTTTTATTTAGTTTAACTTTTGTTCTGAAGATTTTTTGTATCTTTACAAATAAAGGAGATTTTCGTGGTGCCCCCACGGTAAAAAAGGTTTTGATGGAATTACTAAAATTTTAGTTACTCCAGCAAATTTTTTTAGTGGTATTTTAGACAACAAATTTTTTTGTCTTGACAACAAATTTTTCTAATCACATAAATTTGCATAGGGAACAAAATGTTTTTGCTGAAGTTTTTGTTCTAGGAACTAATTTTCATTAGTTAGAATTAGCAAATTTTTATGGTCACAAAAAATTATTTGTCTCACGAACTGATCATCTTTTGCCCGGGTAACCACCTTTGTTGGGGTGACTAATGAAATTAGTTAGAAGTATATTACTAATTTCATTTGTTGTAATCTCAAATCAGAGATATTTTTATATTTAGTGATGAAAGAAACGCTATTAGAAGTCACAAAATTGAACTGGAAATGTTATGACATCTAACAGATTTTGTTTTCGCAAAGAAATTTAAAAACATCTCTACTTGTAAAATGTATATATGTATTAAGAAAAATAAAACAAATTTTATAATTTATTATTAACAAAATTTACAGTTATAAAATTTAATATGTAACAGGACATTAACTAATTTTAAGTTTGATTTTTCGTATGAACATAAAACAATTAAATATTCAAAATTATTACAAATATTCATTTCCAATTTATATATGCCAGGCAAAAATTCACGTCTATAAACTTATACCTGGTTTATACACTGCTTAGCTTAATGTAAATGGAAGTAATAATAATTTTCACTTTTACTGATAAAACCATGTTCACAACAAAAAAATGAACATCTGTAAAACGACGAGAAATTTTTAAACGGAGTTCTAAACAGGGTATAGTTTTTAGCATATTTCTATATTTTTACAAAAATTCCACACCAAAGTATTAGCATTAATACACTATTTGTATTATTAAAATCATTACCTGTTTTATTTATTGGGCTAATTTACTCTTTTATCGAGTAGCCCAACTTTTTTAAACTGTCTCCTTAAGTTATAATACGTTGAAAATATTTTAGAAGTTCCCAAGATACTAATGTTCGGATACACTGCATTGTTGCACTTATTTGCTTATTAAAAACAGCGCAGAAACTATCAACAGATATTAAAACGTCAACCACTAACAAAGCCTACGCCATATTGTTCCGAACTCAAAACGCATGTGCAAGGCATATACGTCACATACCTGGATGACTAACATGATTTGTTAGATGCACAAAATTATTAAGTATCATTATACATTTGTTTCACATGGACTAACACATTTGTCGTAGCAACAAATTTAATTTGTAACCTTAACAAATAGGTATGAAACTAATTTCTCTTTGTTAGAATGACTTTAAGGTCTTAGTAAGATCAACCAACGTAATTGAAAAAATATTATCAGGGACAATTTTTTTCTGTTACTCTAGCAAAAACTTGGCCAAGTAAAATATTTTACTTGATGGAACAATGTCATTTTTCTCCGTGCCGTTTCAAACAAACACCCTGTATATATATTATCGAAGAACTGTTGATTGTGATGTGATTATAGAAGAAATATTGTCCTAGAAATCCAGTATTCTGTTGACTTCTGTTGAAATGTGTGAAAATTCATACGTCACATCATTCTTTTATTATGTGGTTGACCAATGCCTTTCGATGAAGAAACAGTCGAGAAAATGTTAATTACTTTTTGCCAGTGTCTGGAATTGAACCGTTGTCTGTTACTCAGTAATTCACACACTAACTTGTTAAGACAAGACCGTTCAATCAAATGAATGAGAAGATATTCGAGCTGTAGGCTTGAATATCAACATAGATAAGTTAACATAACTATTCTCTAACAACTATAATTTGCTATGAATAAATATAGATCGTCTATAATTCAAGATGTTTTGACCTTAGTGGAGTACTCCGGGCAATGCAGTCCCGCACGACCGGAAGTTAGGCTCCGGTTTGCTTTTCCCACGACACAGCCAGCCCGGAGCTGGAGTGATCTTATGTTTTAGTTAAGATAAATCTTATCACAGGCGGCTTATAATAATATATTAATGATTCGTAATTACATTACATTCAGTGTTAGTTTAAGGGGATCGTATGAAATACCGTAAAACATATTTTCTAAACGATTTATTCAGTGTGACAGTAATGGATTTTTCAATGATACGCAATTAGCGAGTTACAATCCCTTGAACCGGATCAGGGGTATATTTAAAAGTAATTATTTCTTATAATATAACTAACGAAAAATAACAATTAACAAAGAATATCAGTCATGTACTATAACAGATCACAGTAAATAAAATTAAACTCTTATTAACTTGAGTTCAGCTACTGTTTTGTGGTTTATTTGAATATTCAATTAAATATATATATAAATAATTCTTTATTTCCCTAGGCCTTGCGGCGTATAGGGTTTTAACTATTACATTGAGAAAAAAATAATCATAATAATAATAAAATAAAATGATATAATATACATTTTATGATTTTCTTTCTTCTTCTTCTTCTTCTTCTACTTTCTACCTCCGGTGTTCATCTCTTTCTTCGTAATCTCTTTTCGGCTTCCGTCTCCGGTCTCCTTCCTTCTTGACTCCAGTTGTTCTTCCCCTCTTTCTTCGCTTCTCTTCCCTCTTTTCTTTCCTCCTCCATTGCCTCTTTCTTCCTTCCTGTACTCAGTTCTGTCTTGCCTCTCCGCATTCCTTCCTTCTTTCCTCGAGTACTCTCGCCCACCTTTCTCCCTTTCCTTCTTCAATCAACAGATCCTTTATCTCTCCCTCCCATTTTGTCATCTTTCCACATCTTTTTGTAAGATGTTCCAAGGATTCTTCCTCCTCTCTACACATTCTGCATACCCTATCCTCCGGTTTTGCCCAATACCTACTACTCCGTTCTTCATTTCCGCATCTTAATCTGGCAATCCTTCTAACTCTGCCCCCTGCCTTTCTTCTCCTCCCTTTCAAATATTTAGGTATTCCTACCGTCCTTATCTCCCTATACCTTTTCACATTCCTTGAATTGTCTATTCTTACTGTTCTTTCCTGCTCCTGTACCTCCTTGTCTCTCCTTCTCAATTCTTCTACTATGTTTCTTCCTCCATTTCTCTTTCGCTCAGCTTCCCTTATGTCCATCCCACATCTCCAATAGTACTCTTTCCTTGTTTCTCCCCATTCCGACAGTTTACCTTTTTGTTCTTCCTTCATTCTTTCTTCCCAGCATTCTCTTAATATCTTTCTTCTTTCGTCCCTCCTGATTTTCTCCTCATACTTCGCCGCCCTCGCCCCGGCTCCTACTCTCAGCTTTTCCCTCTTCATTTCCTCTCTCACTATATATCCTGGTGTCGTTCTGTCTAATCCCATAATCCATCTCATGTATCCCTCTTGTACCCTTTCTACTATCTCCCATTCTTTCCATCCCCAGATCTCTACTCCGTACATGAGGATACTCTTCACAATCCCGTCAAACAATTTCACTCTCCACCTGATGTCGTCAAACCTCCTCTCTCCTATGCTCCATAGCTTCCCCATAACCATTCTTGCTTTCTTCAGCCTTTCTCTAACATGCTGCTCTGCTCTGTTATTCCTCGTTAGAACATATCCGAGGTACTTCATACTCTTTACCTCTTCAATTTCTGTCCCTGACCATTCCCATCTTATATTCTTTCTCTTTCCTCCCCCCTTTCCAAACACCATCACCTTCGTTTTATCTCTGTTTACCTCCAGTTTTTTTCTTCTCAAGTACTTGTCCGCTCTGACCATCATCCTCTTTAGTCCCTGCTCATTCTCTGCCATCAGAGTCATGTCATCTGCGTACCCCATTGTCCAATACTTCTTCCTTCCCACCACCACTCCTCCGTCTTGCCCCTTCCTCATTGTTTCTTCCAAGTCAGCTACGTATATATTAAATAATGTTGGGCTCAACGGACAGCCCTGCCTCACCCCCTTATTTACCCAAAAGCTTTCGGACTCTTCTTCTCCCACCTTCACCTTGCACCTCGTCTCCTCGTATATTTTTTTAATCCTTCTTATCATTTCTTCCTTTACACCCCTTCTTTCCAATACTTCCCACAATTCTTGCCTGTCCAATTTGTCAAAGGCAGCCTTAAGGTCGATAAATACCATATACACCTTCCCTCTTTTCCTCTTTATTCTCTCAGCCACTATGTGGTTTATCGTGTATATGTTATCTATCGCCCCCCTTCCCTTCCTAAAAAATTCAATTAAATATCTGAATCTTAAAAATCAAGACATCAAAAAACTAGTAAATTTGACCGACATATTTGTATACCAACCGGTGCAACGGCTGAAAATTGGGACTGTCCCGATCAAACCGGAACGTATGGTAGCCCTATTTAAATTTTAAAAAACTAACATTGACTAAATATCATAATACGATATAAAAAATAATGGTATCACCATTTTCCATTTTTGTAAATGAAAACTACATATTTAAAAATTGTTGGGGGGCTGCATCCCCTAGCCCCCCTTAAATACACCCTTGAACTGGATTAATTTGAAGAAATTCGCATTAAGCTGATACCAGGGTTACCTTTTATGTTTTTACAAACGACCCCTAGATGGCAAATTGAAATGTGTCATTATCATATTCGTAAAATTTGACATTTGTTATTGTGAAATCAGTGATAACTTATAAATTGATCGAGTAGTTTGTTGATAGTGAGAATTTTGTGAAAAAATGGATATTACTCGTGAAGGTTTTCGTTGAATGATTTTTTACGATTTTAGTAAAGGCCTAACTCAACAACAATGCATAGATTCGCTTCATTCAACTTTTGGTAATGAAGCACCATCAGAAAAGATTGGTTTGTAGAATTTCGTCGTGGTCGTGCGTCCATCAGTGATCTCGGAAGGTTGACCAAAATCGGTTGTGATTCAAAAAAACATCGATGCTGTGCGCAAAATGATTGAAGAAGATCGGCATGTGACTTACCGTGAGATAGAGGCATCCTTTGGCATATCGCAGACTACAATACATTCGATTTTGCTTGAACATTTAGCTGGGAAAAAATCTATTCCCGATGGATTCCGCATAATTTGACCCAAGTACAAAAAAAGGCTAGTGTTGATTGGTGTAAGGTAATGCTAAAAAAATCAACCTAGGCACTGCAAAATCCGTATACAACATCGTTACAGGTGACGAAACTTGGATTTTTTCATATGAACCGCAAACTAAGCAACAATCCACTGTTTGGGTCTTCCAACATGAACCGAAACCCACAAAAGTTGTTCGTTCACGAAGCACCAAGAAAATGATCATTTGTTTTTTCGGTTGTACTGGACATGTCGCAACCATTTCTTCAAAGGATCGGAGAACAGTTAAAACTGAATGGTATACAACAATTTGTTTGCCAGACGCCTTCGACAAAATCAGGAAAAACAACCAAAAACGTCGCATCATTCTTCACCATGACAATGCAAACTCCCACACACTAAGTCAAACATTTGATTATTTGAAGGAGAAAAACATCGAATTAATGTCGCATTGCCCGTATTCACCTGATTTATCCTATAACGATTGTTTTTGTTTTCCAATGTCAAACAAAAAATCCGTGGACAGCGATTTTCATCACCCCAAGAACTGTTGAAGCCTTCTAAAACCATGTTTTTGAGATACCAACTTCAGAGTGGAAAAATTGTTTCGAGAATTGGTTTGGCAAAAGTGTATAAATCTTAAAGGCGAATATTTTGAAAAGCAATAAAACAATTTGATCCATAAAAAAAATTCTTTCTTGGTTTTCGTAAAAACCTAAAAGGTAGCCCTCGTAGTATTTTTTACTAAGAACTGTCTGTAGTAGTCAGTAATCAAATTCCGACATTATCTTGTGCTATACACCTTCCGTAATGAAAATATTTATTATTCTGTTGGCATCAGTGGATGTAATTTGATCCTGATAACTTTATACTTGAGTTATTCAGACTGTAATGTAATGCATCAGACGTCATATCAACATGGCTGCAATGTACAAAACTTCAAACTTATACTTTTTAAACTAAACTATTTTTATCTAATTTCTTCGTAACTCAATCCCAGGACAAAACAACATGAAAATGTTTCAGTAAAAATTCTTCATAAAATGCGAAAATAAGTAATACGTAATCCCGTCAAATACAAGCAGTGTCAAAAACAGAAATGAAACTATTTTTTCTTTTAAATCTTGTATCCATTTTTGCAGTTAGCATTATTCATTTGACATGCTACAAATTGCTAATACGAGTGAAGTAAAGATTAGACACTTTTATGCAGCAACAACAATAACACAAAGTTAATGATTATTTATTTAACTAGTGCACCCGTTGCCAACTGTGTTGGCAAACAAATCATTACCTTAATGTGGAACTTGCTCGACACCTCAGACTTCTTTCTCTAGCCATACGCCTAACTTCATCCAATTCAAATTGAATCAACTCTTCGCCCATTATTAAAAACTGGACAAATAATGAGCATTAATCCGAATTATTAATTCATTAACTTTTTAAGATGGGAAAACGATTCATTTTCATTCAATGGATTATATTTATAATGTTAAAACGAAAAATGATTTGAGACGTTAAATTTAAAATATATTTATTAAAATTAATTTTCCATTTTCTTATATAATATAAAAATACGCACACGGAAAAAACGCACACGGATTAATACGCACACGGAAAAAAGCACACATGAAAAAATACACACACGGCAAAAAGGGTACACGGAAAAAAGCGTACTTACACTATATCTCAAATCAGGGAGTAGATTTACAATATCCCACTGAACACTGCGCATGCGTCACACACACGTCATTTGTTCAATATACAGAGATTCTAAACAGGTGGGACTGTGCAGAACTTTTAAATCAATTTTCAGGTGGTTTATAAAAAATAAAAAATAAACAGTTATCAACCATAACCTAAGATAGTGCTTTTAAGGTGAATCACTGTCCCTGGCCCTGCACAGAACAGTTAAAATACAATTTATTTTTAGGTGGTTTATAAAAAAAAAATAAACAGTTATCAACCATAACCTAAGATAGTGCTTTTAAGGTGAATCACTGTCCCTAGCCCTGCACAGAACAGTTAAAATACAATTTATTTTTAGGTGGTTTATAAAAAAAAAAAAAAAATAAACAGTTATCAACCATAACCTAAGATAGTGCTTTTAAGGTGAATCACTGTCCCTGGCCCTGCACAGAACAGTTAAAATACAATTTATTTTTAGGTGGTTTATAAAAAAAAAAAAAAAAAAACAGTTATCAACCATAACCTAAGATAGTGCTTGTAAGGTGAATCACTGTCCCTGGCCCTGCACAGAACAGTTAAAATACAATTTATTTTTAGGTGGTTTATAAAAAAAAAAAAAAAACAGTTATCAACCATAACCTAAGATAGTGCTTTTAAGGTGAATCACTGTCCCTAGCCCTGCACAGAACAGTTAAAATACAATTTATTTTTAGGTGGTTTATAAAAAAAAAATAAACAGTTATCAACCATAACCTAAGATAGTGCTTTTAAGGTAAATCACTGTCCCTAGCCCTGCACAGAACAGTTAAAATACAATTTATTTTTAGGTGGTTTATAAAAAAAAAAAAAAAAAACAGTTATCAACCATAACCTAAGATAGTGCTTTTAAGGTGAATCACTGTCCCTGGCCCTTCACAGAACAGTTAAAATACAATTTATTTTTAGGTGGTTTATAAAAAAAAAAAAAAACAGTTATCAACCATAACCTAAGATAGTGCTTTTAAGGTGAATCACTGTCCCTGGCCCTGCACAGAACAGTTAAAATACAATTTATTTTTAGATGGTTTATAAAAAAAAAAAAAAGTTATCAACCATAACCTAAGATAGTGCTTTTAAGGTGAATCTAACCTAAACTAAAAGGTAAATGATATTTTAATGTGATAAATAAACAGAAACCATTGTTTTAGAGCCACTGATAATTCTTGAATTATTTAGTGTAGTCGTTATGTGCTGCCATCTGTATAGAGTTTGCAGTGGGATATTGTAAATCTTGTCCTATAAATCGTAAAAATAAAAAAATAATAAAGCATTGAAAAAATAATAATAAAGAAAAAAAAGTCACATTTTTCTTACTTTCATCAAAACCAAATATTTTTTAAAATAATTATTTTTCTGCTAATAATAATTTTAATCAAAAATGTCGAATACCACGGAAGGATAACGTTTTTCTGTGTTTTGTTTCGTAAAAAAACCGATCCGTGTATTTCACAACTAAATTAATAATTGTGAAGTGATTTTTTAATGAAAAACACAACTGTAATTTTACTAATTTATTGTCAACACTCAAAACAAAAATCACAGCACACTACTGTCCAATACATAAACAATAATTTCTTACAATTCTATCAATTATTATAAAAAGTGTTCGTAGAATATTCACTATTATTGCATCTTATAATAATTATAAAAAGTGTTCGTAGAAAATTCACTATTATTGCATCAACAATATATTTTAAACAATTTTGACATAAATAATTAACATATGCGCGCCTCTATCGGGGAATGAAGAAACGACCGGTAGAACATACAAACAGGCGTCCAGTCGAACATACGAACATACAAACAAGCGTATTATATTCTAGGATTTAGGAGGACAAATACCTCAATGACTAACACAACCAGTACATTGTGGTTATTACATTATTTTATGTTACATTATATTACATTAGTTATAAAACAATTTACTCTAAATAATTATAATCCATATTAGTGTACCGCAACCTTTGCTGTCCATCGACCCAAAAATAATAACAAAATTATAAGGCGACCCATGTGCGTTAGAAAAAAAGGATGCATGTGCCGGACAATAATTTTATTTTATAAACATATAATAATTTTATACCAATACATAACAATGGCTTTTCTGCTCCTGATTCTCGTTCACCAAATTGTCTATCTTGCCTCAATTGATTTAGTTAATGTAATCCTCAACGTTATCTCAATGCTTTGAAGTCGGTTTCTATATTTATTACTTGCCCGACCTTAATATATAAGGGGCAAGTATTGTAATCGCGAAAATTTTCGATGTCGAGATTTTGACGGATGACCACGTTTCATGGTCCAGGGAATCCAAAAAACCTATTTTCGAAGTGCCGTCCGTATGTGTGTGTGTGTGTGTGTGTGTGTGTCTGTCTGTGTGTATACACGATAACTCAAAAACGGTTTAACTTAAAGAGTTCGTTCTGGTACTAAAAAATTCTCCTATTAAATAGGAAGAACCCTATTGTTTTTTATGAAAATCGGTTGACTAGAAATGGGAGTTTACTCGTGTCGATTTTAATATTTTTGCGAATATTTAGCAACAGAAAAATATTTCGAAAAAATTTATTGAACAAAAGTTACTATAAATGCAATAACTAATAACTTTTATTTGAGACGTTTTTTGATAAAACGAAAAATTTCGAAACTTTTTTGTAAAATTATTTAAAATTTTTCCAAGTCTCAATTTTTTCATACTCATATGTAACGTTTCCATGGTCATGATAATTAATTCGTAACTAGTAAAGCAAGCCTTGGACAAAAATTTGTATAGAACATAATTTGATGTATTTTTGAAGATTTATCTAAATATTTAATTTTTTTTTTTTTTTAATTTACATTTTTTTTATGGGAGGGCAAGTCTAGCGGAGGTTTCCTTTCGCCACTGGTTTTTAATTGCAGTCAGAGCAGAAAAGGCAGTTTCTGCTAAGTATTTTGTTGCAAATAATAGTAGGAGTTGGATTGCCTTTTTGCTTAAATTTGGGTATTCATTTTTCTAATTTTATCCAAAATTTGACCAAGTCTTTTTGAAGGCCAAACTGCGCTTGAAGCAGTTTGTCATTTGAAAGTTCAGCTAATTCTTCTTCCACGGACGGGTCCAAAACATTATTTTCATGTGCGAGAAATGGATTTTGTACCCACATACTACCCAAACTGATAGCTGCAGATGGGGGAAAGTAATGAATGAATCTTTCTTTTAATTTTAGTAAATGGCTTTGGATTATGCTACATCTATCTGCCAGTTTATCTTCTTTTATTATTTTATCTTCAACTATTTGATGATAACATTGGAACATGTCAAATTGTGCCTTTTTCCATTCTTTTTTTCCAGATATCGATTTTTTTTCATGAAACCTTCAACTTTACTATGGCAAATAAATAAGTTTGTCATGGGCCCTTGCATTGACAATGATAATTCGTTCACTAATGAAAATATGTCAGCAAGATAAGCAACTTTGGCAAGCCATATATTGCTTTTGAAATATTCTGCTAGCGGTGAATTTTGATGTTTGAAAATATTTCTATTTCAATTCTCAGGTCGAAAAATCTTTTAAGTATTCTTCCTCTCGAAAGCCATCTTATATATGAATGAAGTAGCAAAACCTTGTAGTCAGAGCCCATTTCTTCACACAATACGAATATGATTAATTATTTTTACGCATTGATCTATCACGGTATCTAAATCTTGATTTATATTTTTGGATAACAACTGTTCGCGGTGAAGAATGCAAAGGGTTTTAATGATATTTTTATATGAAACTTGTCTTATTTGTTATATAACTCCTATGTTTTTCCACCATCGCGGCTGCACCGTCTTTTGCAATGGCTTTTCATAAACATAAGTGGTCGCAAGACCCATTTTTAAATTTCCACGACCCAAAATTGGGTCGCGCCCCAATGGTTGTGGAACGCTAATCTATATTATTGTACCATACTTTGTTGTATAGGTGGGAATCTTTAAGATATTTAATGACGTTGTTTCTCCTTCATTTTATTTATGCAGAGCTTCCTTTGGCGTTGTTCGTATGTTGTAATTTTTCCTTTCTGTGTGTTACTTTTCGCATTCTATTAGTATTTGTTTTATGGTGTGTTTAGTCGACATTTAGTTTTAGTCTTAGTTTTAAACTTATGTTTTAGTTTTAACCTTAAAAGATAAATTATCATATCGCTACGAGCAAGTTCATACAACACATTGATTTAGTTTTAGTCTTAACGTTTTAAAACCGACCTTGAAAGATAACTAATATTCAACTTTTCTTAGCACTACGATTAAAACCGTATAAATGCGTGTGCGCTCACACTGACATAAAATGTGCAGGTTATATACAGTCTGTATAATGAGAAATACATGCTTATAACTCAGGAAAAGGCATGTGCACAAATAATAAACAGGTTCAGACATGATAAGAACATCAAAACCTAATACGACTTTCAGTATTGCGGTTGTGTAATAATGAGTGCTATTTATGAAAAACGTTTTGAAGCGATATTTTTATGTACCCACCCAAAAGGACCAAAAATGTCCTTTTTCAGTACAGCAAAATATATGCAAGTCAGTAAACTTTGTGAAATATTGGGTGAAACGTTATAAAATTAATAAAAATGTTGACGATTTACCTAATCGTGGATTAAAAAAAGTGACCACTAAAAAACAAGATAAAATGATTTTTAACGTTTTTAAAAATAATCCTACGTTATCTTTACGTAAATATCAGGCAATTTTGTTAAAAAAGAACATTAAGTTAAGTCTAATGACCCTGAGAAGTCGTTTAATTGAAAATGGTATTAAATTCAGGAGCACCAAACAAAACCATTGTTATCGGTGAAACATGTCGAAAAACAACTCGCTTGGGCCAAGGAAAATTTAGACCGCGATTGAAGTGATGTGATTTTCTCTGATGAATCTAGTTTTTACATGAAATATAAACTTCGAACAATAAACGTTCAAAATTTGGATCAGCTAACTCGTCAAATACGGCACATATGGAGATCACATTGACATGGCAATTTTTGGGTATTTCTGTTCGAAAGTGAATTTTTCTATCACCCATAGATTTTCTGGTAACACGCAAAATTATATTTTGCAATATGCAACATTTTCATATTGCGTCAGTTCATGACATGTATCTGCGGTGACGGTATACAAGTGGTTAAGATCAGTTTATTTTTGTTTATCAGGTCTAAAAGTATGCTTCAAATAGATTGCGTCCATTAGTAAACTACAGGTATCCGAATCTGTTGCATTTTCTATGTCGTTACTCCAGACTGGTTACTTTTTGAGTTCTAAGTAATTTACTATACAGAAGCAGTGGCCACTACGTCAGGCACTATCTATTGCACTAAAAAACGTTAAAAGTAAACCATTGGTCGATCCCGAAAACGTATTTTTGCCATTTTCACATATTAAATTGGGCTAAATGAAGAATTTCGTTAAAGTAATTGATAGAAACAAAAGAGGATTTTTATATCTAAAACAAAAATTTCCGAGAATGACTGAAGCAAAAATTAAAGAGGGCATATTTGTGGGCACAAATAAGAGAAATAATGAAATATGATGCATTTGACAGTATGTTAAATGAAGCTGAAATAAGAACTTGGAGAGCTTTTAAAACAGTTGTTTCAAATTTTCTTGGAAATGTGAGAGCTAAAAATTACAGAGATATCGTGAATAAACTACTTGATGCCTACAAAAAATGGGATGTAGGATGTCTTTAAAAATTTACTTTCTGGACTCTCATCTACATTTCTTCCCAGAAGATATGGGTGCAGTAAGTGATGAACATGGGAAACGGTTCCACCAAGATATTTCCGCCATGGAAAAGCGATATCAAAGTAAATGGAGTACAAATTTGCTTGCTGATTACTACTGGATATTTATAAGGTATGTATATTAATAAGGTATATCTCAGAAACAAAATATCGACGTAAAACATCAAATACATCATTTTGAGGTAAGTTAAAATTAATAATAATACGTTTATCGCTATATTTCGTGAGAAACCAACAATACTTCATAACAAAAAAATGATTGGTGATAGAAAAATGAGGTCATTTTCGGTTTTTAGGTCAAATTTTAAGTGGGATACACTATGTTTTGTCCATGTCACAAAAAATAAGTTCATTTTTAGGGTTTTGTAGGTATGACCAAAAAACCCTTATACCGTCATTTTGTCGTCTGTCTGTCTGTCTGTCTGTCTGACTGTTCGGTAAAAATTGTAGCCAAACGGCTAAACCTAGAGAGTTGAAATTTGGCATGATTGTACAACTTTTTGACCCGCACATAGGAAAAATACTAAAACATCTAAAAAACATATCCCCCTAAAAATATAAACAAATATGTGCTCAACGAAAAATAAAATATTTTTTTTAAATTCTGAGTAGGGTATCAAATGAAAGCCCTTAGTACGTGGATTAACGATCAAAATTTTATTTTTGCAAAATAAATTATTTTGACGCGATTTTTGTCAAAATTGTGCAAAAATTTTTTTGTCCCATACCCTGTTGTAGCCCAGATGGTTTAAACTAAAAATCTGAAAAAATTCTAAGTAATGTATATTGGTGTGAACCGGAATAGTACAACAGGAATTTTTGATCAGATTATGTTTTCGGAAAATAATGCATTTTTTGTGTTTTTAACCAAAATATGTTAAATATTTAATTCGTTATGTAACCAAGTTGATACGTCACCGCTCATAGCTATGTGCGTTTAGTCATTGGTTTTCTAATTTGTCAAGCAGGTAACTTTCAAACTAGGGTTCGAATCCTGTCAATTTTAATCTTTTTGTTTTTTTTTTTGCAGTTTTCATTTGTTTAAACTATTTTGTCAAAATTCTAGTTATATTTTGGTAAATGTTGCATTTAATTTTTAAAAGCGTAAATTTAATAACCAGTGGGAAGTGTTGAAATTATAATTTAATTCTGTTTGATGTATACGAAATCAGAGGGCGGGGCTAATGATTTAAGCAACCAATAGAAGCCATAGGCGCAATTTTCAAAATCTTAATGAACCTTGCTATGTAAAAAAAATACTGCACATATTTAGAAACTTAAATAATGGTATTAGGCATTCGAATTAAAATTCATAAAAAAATATTTGAACATAAAATTTGTTTTGGCATCCCAAATAATCATCATTCAGTTATTAAATACCTGCAAAACCCTGAAATGTGTGAAAATTCACACTTCACATCAATTTTTTGTTTACTAGTGTTATTATTATTATCATTATCTACTTCACTATTCACCAAATTTTGTAGGCAGTAGATGATAATAAATATTAACAGATTTCAGCACATACAATTTCAAAATTTGATGTACTGTGCCTCCATATATCAGAGAAGAATCACTGAATAGAAACTACACGTAAATAAATATGAAGTTTAAAGTTCATCAAAGCGACTAAACAATGTTATTATATAAATGAAAACTTTTTTCAGAATGAAATCTCGTTATACCTAAAAGCATTTTTAAATTCAAATTTACTTTTTGATATTTACTTTTGTGTGAGTGTTAAGCGATTGCGATGGCGGTATTAGTGGCACTAAGCCAGAAAGAGACCACTCGAATCTCATCTCATAATCCTATATTTGATTTATCTCAAGCTGACAAGAGCGCTTTGAAAAAATTTGCAACGCACTCATGAAATGCATCACTGGTTCACTGAAATGTTTACAGAATTGGCTTTACAGAAATAGAATGGCATTGAAGTTTAAATATTTATACATTTATTTTGTTGTTCGTTTATTTTGTTGTGATAGTTCTTTGTCCATTTCATGGAAATAAAATCACAAAATATCAAAAAAAGGAACATGATAAAGCATGTAAAAAGTATTTTAATAGCACGTCTACATTGAGAAAACATGGTAGCATACGACAAGTCTGCTGAGACCGTCAGACCATATCGCATTGACAAGCTAGTGTCGACACCAACACTGGGAGCGTGCTACTGTTTATTGTTCTAGATCTGTCAGTTTACTGAATAACTACTATTTATAAATATATACTATTATAATATAATATTTTATAACAAATTTTAATTCCATAACAAAAACATAACCTTACTTAATTATGTTTATCATTATTTCTCATACTTTATTTTATCAAAACTTATATTTACTCACTTACTTTAAATAAATTTAAGTTAATAACAACTATCAAATATGAAAATGGCGAACATGTAGTTTTCAGCAGTGGTAGCGTGTCGCACGAAAACTCTTTGACGTTTACCGCCAAGTAACACTGCACATTGGTAGGATGCGATATGTCGAACGGTCGCACGCCACCATGTTGCCTCGATGTAGACACGCCGTAATGAAGTCTTATATTTTTTATGCCTCCTCCTTTTAGTGATTAGCTATTTTCATTTACCGCCAAGTAACGGGAACGAGCAACATGTCGCACGGATCCCATCGGACCGCTGCACATTAGTAGGATGCGACATGTCGAACGGTTGCACGCCACCATGTTGCTTCGATGTAGACGCGCCATAATGAAGTCTTATATTTTTTATGCTTTCTCCTTTTAGTGAATAGCTATTTTCACTTAGAAGGCTGCGTCATGAAATATCAGGTCATCAAGGATGAAATTTGTAGTTAATAATATGGCCAAATTTAACATCTTATTATTTAAAATTGGCTTAATATTTTACTGTTCTGTTATTTTGGTTGTAAAGTTACACATCTCGCCTGTTAGATATCATTGTATGATCTAAAAAATATCAAAAACTTTAAAAAAAAATTAATTTTGTTGAAAATGGAACGGTCGGAAATTCGCACTTTTATGAAGTATGAGTTCTTACGTGGAACTACGGCATCGCAGACCACGCGATAGATTAATAGTGTATTTGGCTCTAGTGTTACTACGCAGCAGACAATATCAAATTGGTTCGTCAATTTTCGTACAGGTAACTTAAAAACAAAAACAAAACAAAATGGCTTATCAATCGCAGCAGAAATATACTGGAACCAACTGGACCAAATGATGCAAAAACTTAAAGAAAATCAGCCTAGATTAGTCAACAGATCGGCTCCTTATTGCATGATAACGCTAGACCACACACTGCACAAATACCTGCTGCAAAACTACAGTAATTGGAGTTGGAACTTCTTCATCATCCTCCATACTAACCAGACCTAGCCCCCACTGACTACCACTTCTTCCGCAATTTGGACAACTTTTTAATAGGAAAACAATTTAATTCCGACAATGCTGTAAAAGTGGCCTTCCAGAAATTCATTGACTCTCGTCCACCAGGGCTTTATACCACCGGCCTGAACAACCTGCCACTTAAATGGTAAGTGTATAGACATTATGGGTGCATACTTTGATGAATAAAATAATTCCCTATATTTGTAAGTTATCAACCAACTTTGCATTTTTTTCTACAAATTTCATCCTTGACGACCTAATATATCTCCATATTAAGGGAAGGTACAACAGTAAAGTTCTCATAAGATTCTTACACTAATTATTACTGACTTTAAATGTCATTCAAAAAAAATCATTACCCTGTAAAACATATTTCAGATTTGTTGGTTATGATCATTATAGTTGTGGCACCCGCAGCGTTCCATGGCGAAAGAGATAGATACCGAGACGTCAACAAGGTCCACGAAAACTTCGAAGAACCCTCCCCCCCCACACGTGACGGAAAAATGTAACTGTCAAAAAAACGCTTAAGTGGGCATAGTCGCGACGAACAACAGCAGACTGAATAGTGAGTAGGCTAACGTAAGGTGCGTTATTTAAGTGCAGATCGCGAACTTAGATAAGAGAAGACAGGTAGGTATAGACCAGTGGCGTGTGGTCCAGGGCAGCAGGGTAAGCTCTGCTGCCCAATCATTTAAATGTGATAAATGTAAATATCATTAAAATATATAACATTAAAACTCTGAATTACAACAATTTTAATAAGTACATGTAGTTATTATTATGACATTATTTAGTTTATTATATTGTGGCTAGTACAAATCTATTTTATTCACTATTTTATTCGTTTCAGAACATTTCACTAGGCCACAAGTCTTACAAGCAAGCAGAGTATTTTCTGTGTACCTAACAGTGCGATATAAGGAATATGATTGGTTAGTTGTATGACGTCACGTCTGTGACGAGTTATCTGTAGCACGCAATTTAACGTACTATGCTAGCAGAAATTTCTCTGCCTCTGACGCCCAGTCGCACTCATTCGAGTAGTGTTCTAGCTTGATTTATGGAGTATCGCATACGTTAGAAAGCAATAAGCTCATTGTATTTTTTATTAATTAATTTCTTGTTGAGTTAGAGTATATTTAGTTTAAATTGTTGTTAGGACTGTTTGTTTTAAATACTGTTGATTTTCTTTTAATTTTTTTCTGTGCATTTAAATCAAAACGAGTGACACTGAAATATTGTCACCAGATTTGTCCAATTTGTCCTGCAGTGAGAAGGGTTGTATTATTGAACTCTTACTGCAGAAGCCGTTTTCTCGTTTTTCTTTAGAAGAAAATGCCGAAATAAAAAAATATCCACGACCAACACCACATATGTCGCTTAATTAATTAAAAAATGAAATTCAAGTTAAAAATAAAACCACAACAAGACATTTTCAAAAGTTTTATTATGACAAAAATGTATGGCTATGCGGCTGTGAAAAAATTAATAAAATGTTTTGCAGGCCTTGTTGGTTATTTGTTATTTTCACAGATATAAAAATTAACGGATTAGAGGATGCATTATCCCAAGTTTTCAAATTATGTGCACTAATTATTACTATACCTCACAGCACAGCTTCAATAGAAAGAAATTTTTCTTTAAAACGGGTGAAGACGAATGCCAGAAATTCAACAGATCAAGACAGGTTATCATATCTATCATTATTTTCAATAGAAAAAGAACTATTACAGTTACTGCGAACAAGGGCAGATTTTTATGATAAGTGCTGGAAAATTTTTGTAAGAAAAACAGGTGTATTGATTTAGTATTTAAATAGTTGTAAAAATTTAAAAAAATAATTAAAATGAAGAAAAAATCTGCTGCCCATTGTAAAAAGTCACGGAACGCCACTGGTATAGACGTACTTCACTTTGGGGGTTGTTCCCAAAGACTGATTAAAATGGATGGTTTACCCTAGGAACCTCGATAGAAACTGCGAGGCCCACTATGTGACTAAGGTGGGTTAAAAAACTACAAGTTTCTCTTCTTGAATCCCTAACCAAACATGGCACTGACGTACTGCACTGTGTAACGCATAAAATTATAACAAATAATTTTGATACAAAAATGTTAATCAATTAATCGACGTTAATGTATATATTTTACAATTTTTACATATTAATTTAGAATCTAACAATCTGACATTTGTAACTATCAATTTTTTAGAATGAATATAACCTTAGTATAATGAAACTTAACCATAAATTGAACAGTCAGATTTACAATTTCACATGGTTCCATAAAAGTTGTAGAAAGAGTGACGCATGAAAGCAGATGTATTTTTTGTTACTATTATCTAAAAATGTTTTAAATTATGTTTTAAATGATATAATAAAATAAACTGACGTAAAATTTCTAAAAATACTTTTATCAGAGGAGTTACTTTATACCATGAGCTATTTTCTATAATCTTTATTTATATTTTTGTAATCTGTTACATTTATATTGTTTACATCTGTATATTAAAGAGATAAAAGAAAACTAGGATAAAAGGTGATTCTAAGAGCTATTCTGTGTGAAAAAATTTCAACAAAGACGCTGAAAATAGCTCACATCTCTGAAACGAAAGGTTCGCGGATCCATGTTGAATAAAATTACACTTATTTTGGTCAATACTATACGCTCTTAAAATATGTGACCACCTTTATTAACACTCTGTCGACGAAAAAAATGTACAAAATTTTCTGCTTTTAGGGTTTTGTAGGTATGACCAAAAAACCGTATACCGTCATTTTGACGTCTGTCTGTCTATCTGTCTGTTCGTAAATATTGTAGCCAAACGGCTAAACCTAGAGAGTTGAAATTTGGCATGCTTATACAACTCTTTGACCCGCACATAGGAAAAATACTAAAACATCTAAAAAACATATTCCCATAAAAATATAAACAAATATGTGCTAATCGAATTTTTTTTTTTTTTTTTTATTTCTGAGTATCAAATGAAAGCTCTTGGTACGTGGATTAACGATCAAATTTTTATTCTTGTAAAATGAATTATTTTGAAGCGTTTTTTGCCAAAATTGTGCAAAACAAATTTGTCTCACACCCTATAGCCCAGACGGTTTAAACTAAAAATCTGAAAAAATTCTAAGTAATGTACATTGGTGTGAACCGGAATAGTATAACAGGAATTTTTGATCAGATTATGTTTTTGGAAAAAAACGCATTTTTTGTGTTTTTTTGGCTAGTCCAGTGGTAACGTTCTCGCTTCTTAAGTTGCAAACTACAGTTCAATTTCCCCCAAAAATTTTTATTTCTGTATTTTTTTGCATTTTTATTTTGTTTAAATTATTTTGTCAAAATTCTAGTTATATTTTGGCAAATGTTGCATTTAATTTTTAAAAGCGTAAATTTAATAACCAGTAGAAAGTGTTGAAATTATAATTTAATTCTATGTTTCAATGTATACGAAATCAGAAAGGCGGAACTTATGACTTAAACAACCAATGGAAGCCGTAGGCGCAATTTTCAAAATATTAATGAATCTTGCTATATAAAAAGAATACTGCAAATATTTAGAAACCCATAAGAATAATGGTATTAGGCATTCGAATTAAAATTAATAAAAAAATATTTTAACATAAAATTTGTTGTGGCATCCCAAATAATCATTCACTTACTAAATACCTGCGAAACCCTGAAATGTGTGAAAATTTACACTTCACATAAATTTTTTAATAATTTTGTGGTTATCATAACTAGGGATGGGAACGATATATCGATATATCGAAAATATCGATACTTTAGAACAAAATATCGGTATTCTTGTATATTTTTTACGTTTAAATATATGCTGTTCACTTTTGTAGAAACAAACTATAGGCTATTCCAAACGTTTAGGCGGAACTAATTTTTTAAATCTAGTAATTTTTATCAATTAATTCAGAGTTTTGGTCATTTTGTTTAGGCTTTGAAAATCATGCTCACATTGCAAATTCTAGATTATATTGATTGTCATTATAAAATCTCCTTTTCATTACATTTTAGTTTATTGTCATTCTTAATAAAAATTTCCCATTTATTAATTTTTTTGTCTTCATAATATGGAAAAATGTATTAAAATATTTGACATATGTCATTCGTTTCCATGGTTTCACTGTTAGAATTTTAATTTTTCACATACCAAACCTGAAACGTGAAATAACCCAAGCAAGGTCCCTTTTCGTGACAGCCTAAAATAACGAAATTTCCATTTAGTTCCGCCTAATCGTTTGGAATAGCCTGTAAGACGAAATTTTGATTTCAATAATTTGCACCTTTGAAATTGACATGTTAGTATTAAAAAATTATAAAAAATGTCACTTTCTTAATAATGATCATAACCAATAATTCTAAAGTCGGTTTTACAGTGTAACGAATATTTTTAATTGATATTTAAAGACCGTAAGACACTATAAAAGTAACCAAAAAATCTGGTTTGTCCCTACAAAAGTGAACAGCATATATATATTTAATTAAGAGAGCTGTTAACAAGGATAATATTAGAAAGTTGGTTGGTATGGTCTGTCAATTGGCGACTTCTTTTCCCGCCAAGCCAACCAAAAAATATGTAATTTATACATCTTACATGTTACGTGTTAGTTATTTCGATATATCGAAAATATCGATATTTTTACTTCGATATATATCGAATATCGATATCACACTTACGATGTATCGAATCGCGCATATATCGATATTCAAAAATAAATTCCCATCCCTATGAGGTAACAAAACACATCCTGATGAGGTGTTTGTTTTTAAATTTTTAATTAAGTCTGATTTTGATACTGTTATTTATTTTTATTGCCTTTGGTATCTTAAGGTGCGTACTGACTTGAGCATTTGTACGCGCACGGATTATGTCCAGGTACAAATGCTCAGGTGAGTACGAGGTACCATTTATGTGCGCGTACAGTAATCCTGCCACGAATGCTATCCGTAGCTTGTCGGTCCCACCGATAAGATCAAAAAACTTGTACGCTCAGTGTGTACGGGTTTATTCAGTCATATAATTGTGCGCGCAAATTTAAGTAAACACCAATAAATATTCAACATGGATGGAGTAAAACGGTATTGCATGCTGGTCAACGAATCCCCAGTTGAAAACGTAGGGTTATGGTTAATCGTTCTTTCGCGGGGACATCCCTTATAAATCTTGTCTTTCTCCCAATTTTGTGACCAACTTTTTTAACGAGTAGTTCAGAATCTGCCGCTGACATTCGAACAAAATTTTGAAATTGCCCACTAACCTCTTGCATTTGCAGTTCTGTTAGCAAACTTGAACTATTGTATATTTCCCTGCTTCCATATAGTTGTGTCATCCACCACCGTTCGTTTTGTTTTTCTTTTTTTTTTACTCAGTATACTATGGCCACATTCAGCAGACTCACCAGTGAGTTACCGGTTGGTAAATTTTTTCCTGTATGCATACGTTGATCTACCGGTGAGTTACCGTACTTACTCACCGGTCGCCATTTTATTAACCGTATTTCATTAACGAAAAGTTGCTCACCGGTGGACATTTTGACAGTTATATCTGTAGTAACAAAGAATCAAGCACAAAGCAAGTAAAAAATTATGGAATTGAGTGTTAAGTCAGTTCACTTAGATATTGAGGAGACGTATATAAAGAACATGTACTTTTAAAATTACTGTAAAAGCTTCTATTCAAAATTTACTGTCATTACAATCTGTCATTGTTCAAATATTGTAGTTTTCATATACGCCGTTCGACAACGCTGCCAAAAAATGTGCATTTAGTCAAATTCACCGATAAGTCACCGATGAGTCTGCTTAATGCGACCTATGTACGCTGCACTTGTTAAGTCAACAACATTACTTTCCGCCATCGTTGACACTACTTACTTTAAATAAATATGTGCGTGGATATAACTGAAATACGCGGAGCGAGATTTTACGCGCACAAATTAGAAAGTTGTGTGTGCAAATTTTTTTACCCGCACGAAAATCCTTGCGCGCACGAAAATCCGTGCGCGTACAAATGCTCAAGTCAGTACGCACCTTTATATTTGTATATCTCTATCTTATCTTTATGTTTATGTAAAGTGTATGTGATGATGATAATTTGATTGTAATACTTGTATTTCCCTTTTGTTTTTTAATTTATTTTCTCTGTATACAGACACATATAGGACTTATGTCTATGTCGTTATTTTCAAATAAATAAAGAAAAAGTAATTGAAATTTATGATTTGTAATATATAACCACAATTTTTTTATTATTTACTAAATACCTACAAAATCCTGAATGTGTGAAAAGACACACAACATAACTTTTTTATTAAGAAACTTTTATGACGATAGAGTATTACTTATCAATTACTTATTAGTCCAGACATTTTGAAAACATCTCAATAAAAATCACCGTTTATGGCTAAGACCCTCTTAACCAACTCTCCACCCACTTAACATCCCGTATCCTTGTGGAACAGTTCTCCGACTCCTTAATACAAAGGGTTTTTAAACAGTTTATGTTCAAATATTTACTGTGTCAGGACGATGTGTTCTATTTTCGTAACGTTTGAGCAAAGACCAACAATGTTGGCAACACTAGCAATTTTAGAGAATTATGAATTAGATGTCGAGACAGTTGGTAACATTGCATGGTCATACGATTAAATAATACACCAGGGATTCCAACTTTGTGATTTGTAATATTACAAATTTAATTAGTTACGAGTAATAAGACTTAAATGGTAACTCAATATTGTTACCACCATTTAATAATGTAATGCAGTGGTGTCCAATATACCCGCTGGCCAGATTCGACCTAAGAGTACTGTTGCGACCATTCTCGTCGAAAATTTATTTGAAATTACCGGTTTTGGTAATTTTCAATTTAGACACATACATATTTCCTGCGTTTAGTTAGTACGAAAGAAAGAGTGTGACTGCCAGTCACACTCTGTATGTTTACCATTGCGTTCTGTATTGTTATTTGTAAATTATATGTGACTAGTGCACCTGTTGCCAACTGTGTTGGCAAACAAATCATTACCTTTATGTGGATCTTGCTCGACACCTCAGACTTTTTTCTCTAGCCATACGCCTAACTTCATCCAATTCAAATTAAATCAACTCTTCGCCCATTATTAAAAACTGGACAAATAATGAGCATTATTCCGAATTATTAATTCATTAACTTTTTAAGATGGGAAAACGATTCATTTTCACTCAGTGCATTATATTTATAATGTTAAAACTAAAAATGATTTGAGACGTTAAATTTAAAATATATTTATTAAAATTAATTTTCCATTTTCTTATATAATATAAAAATACGCACACGGAAAAAACGCACACGGATTAATACGCTCACGGAAAAAAGCACACATGAAAAAATACACACACGGCAAAAAGGGCACACGGAAAAAAGCGTACTTACAGAATATCTCAAATCAGGGGGTAGATTCACAATATCCCACTGAACACTGCGCATGCGTCACACACACGTCATTTGTTCAATATACAGAGATTCTAAACAGGTGGGACTGTGCAAAACTTTTAAAACACAATTTATTTTTAGGTGGTTTATAAAAAAAAAAAAAATAAACAGTTATCAACCATAACCTAAGATAGTGCTTTTAAGATGAATCACTGTCCCTGGCCCTGCACAGAACAGTTAAAATACAATTTATTTTTAGGTGGTTTATAAAAAATAAACAGTTATCAACCATAACCTAAGATAGTGCTTTTAAGGTGAATCACTGTCCCTAGCCCTGCACAGAACAGTTAAAATACAATTTATTTTTAGGTGGTTTATAAAAAAAAAAAAAACCGTTATCAACCATAACCTAATATAGTGCTTTTAAGGTGAATCACTGTCCCTAGCCCTGCACAGAACAGTTAAAATACAATTTATTTTTAGGTGGTTTATAAAAAAAGAAATAAATAAACAGTTATCAACCATAACCTAAGATAGTGCTTTTAAGGTGAATCACTGTCCCTAGCCCTGCACAGAACAGTTAAAATACAATTTATTTTTCGGTGGTTTATAAAAAAAAAAAAACAGTTATCAACCATAACCTAAGATAGTGCTTTTAAGGTGAATCTAACCTAAACTAAAAGGTAAATGATATTTTAATGTGATAAATAAACAGAAACCATTGTTTTAGAGCCACTGATAATTCTTGAATTATTTAGTGTAGTCGTTATGTGCTGCCATCTGTATAGAGTTTGCAGTGGGATATTGTAAATCTTGTCCTATAAATCGTAGAAATAAAAAAATAATAAAGCATTGGAAAAATAATAATAAAGAAAAAAAGTCACATTTTTCTTACTTTCATCAAAACCAAATATTTTTTAAAATAATTATTTTTCTGCTAATAATAATTTTAATCAAAAATGTCGAATATCACGGAAGGATAACGTTTTTCTGTGTTTTGTTTCGTAAAAAAACCGATCCGTGTATTTCACAACTAAATTAATAATTGTGAAGTGATTTTTTAATGAAAAACACAACTGTCATTTTCACTAATTTATTGTCAACACTCAAAACAAAAATTCACAGCACACTACTGTCCAATACATAAACAACAATTTCTTACAATTCTATCAGTTATTATAAAAAGTGTTCGTAGAATATTCACTATTATTGCATCTTATAATAATTATAAAAACTGTTCGTAGAAAATTCACTATTATTACATCAACAATATATTTTAAACAATTTTGACATAAATAATTAACATATGCGCGCCTCTATCGGGGAATGAAGAAACGACCGGTCGAACATACAAACCTCTATGATACGAACATACAAACAGGCGTATTATATTATAGGATTATTTGTTAACCAGGTTATCCGAATTATACCTCGTTGCTATTTACTTGGTTTCTACAACCGCATATTGTGCATATATCTAAGCAATATTGTGTAATTAATTAATTCAATAATAACTAATTTTGTAATAATTCTTACTATAACCAATACTTATTACAATATTTACGCGAGTTACTCAGAGCAGACCTTCGTTATCAACAGCTGGTTAGGGCTTCAAAAGGAGAGTTTTGAGTTATTATTCCTCCAGAACCCTTGTGTGGGCCCTTTCGAATATCTTTTGTCCTAGGGTCAACCAACCACTTGTACAAGTCTTCGGGAACAACCCCCCAGAGTGAAATACGTCTGAACCCTGCTTGTCCTGTTATATACAAGGTGTCTCAAAAGAAATTTTATATTTATTTAGCTTACTGCGTGAACGCAACGTATCCGAGGGGCGCGGGGGTTATGTCAATCGGTAGCCTGGCTCTTGGGAATTTAATCGCTATGGAGCGTTTCTCGGGAGCAGACCGCGCGTTATCCGTGCGAGAGTTTTACAAAAACGGTGATTCGGCGACTGTAGCGCGTAGAAAATTCTGCAGTATTCGAGGTTTTCGCCACTTAAATGATGCGCCAAGCATTCCTCTCATTCGACATTGGGTTAAGAAGTTTGAAGAGACTGGTATAACGCTGGATAAATCAAAATCCGGGCGACCTAGGTCATCAAGAACGGTAGAAAACGTGGAGAATGTTAATCAGTCTGTTCGTGATGACCCGAACCTTTCAATTCGGAAGCGCGCAAGTGCTTTAAATGTGCATAGATCATCATTACATCGCATTATGCACAAAGACCTAAAGCTGCACCCCTACAAAATTCAATTGGTGCAAGAATTAAAGCCCCAAGATGCCAGTCAGTGGCTTAATTTCGTAAATCAGGTGATTGAGCGATTTTCAACGTTTACCAACATTTTGTTTTCGGATGAAGCTCATTTTCATCTTAATGGCCACGTAAATAAGCAGAACTGCCACTACTGGAGTGCAACGAATCCGAAACGCAATCATCATAAACCCCTACATTCGCCTAAAGTGACCGTATGGGCTGCGATATCGGCGCGAGGAATTATCGGCCCTTACATTTTTGAAGACGAAAGGGGGCGTGCAGTTACAGTGACTTCAGAGCGTTATGTGGAGATGTTAGACAACTTCTTGGTACCTGAACTGCAAAACTTTCCTGGCTATAACCAAAGAACATGGTTCCAACAGGACGGAGCAACTTCACACACGTCCAATATGTCTCTGCCACGTGTTCGTGATATTTTCTCAGGCAAATTGATCTCCCGGAGAGGTGACATAAATTGGCCTCCACGCAGTCCAGATTTAACCCCTATGGACTTTTTCCCATGGGGTTATTTTAAATCTAAAGTTTACGCCAATAAACCGACTTCACTGGCGCATTGGAAAGAAAATATCCGTCACGAAATGGCAGCCATCCCTGAGTCCACCTGCCGAGACGTCATAAGTAATTTTACTGTTCGATTAAATGAGTGCCGAGAACGCGAGGGTCTACATTTATACGATATTATTTTTAAGAAATAAATCCCCAAAAAGTGTATTTTAATAATTAATAAACATTTTTTCTATATACGGCTTACTTTTTTTTTTAATCGATCCACTAAATATAAAATTTCTTTTGAGACACCTTGTATTTGTAAAAACACCTCTGCTCTAAAAGTAACGCGCCCTTATTTTCGAGATTTACCTGCAATTCTGCTGTAGGTCAAATCAACATTCATTATTACCATTGCAGAACTGTTTATATGTTATCACTAGGGACCTGCAAATCCGTGGATATCCACCATTTTTCTGCGGATGCGGATTATATATCATATCTTCTTATTCGAAATATCCGCGTGAACATAAAATCTTCGGTTGGATGCCTCTTTCCACGGAAGACGCGATTAGAACCCCAAAAATGTATCACTGGCATTTGTATTGTGTTTATGGCAAGAGTGAAATAATAATACGTTACGGCACTTTTTATTTGTAGGCACTTTTTGTCTGTAGGCACTCCAAGTTTTTTATTAATAGATGTCTTCGCAAAAATTTTCGTATTACTTTGTCAAACTAAATTTCTAATACTCATCTTTGGGATTCAATGGGTGCGTTCAGCGCCTAAACCGTTGAGTCTAAACGTAAACGTACGTTGATTAAACAATTTGGTGAATGTCTAAACGGTTAGCGGTGAGTTTCAACGCGAGTGTTTGACAGTTTAAGTACATAACTTTAAAAATATTTAGAGATGGATCCATTTCTAATAGATAATTTTTTGTTTGACGAAGATATAGCTTTTAATGTTATCCAAGTGGCAGTGGATAACTTGGCGGCACCTATAAATGTTTTGCCTGTTAGGAATGTGCCAACTTATAATGTTGGGATATGAAGACGTGATAAGGAACTATAGTCTAACAGAATTTAAAAACCATTTTAGACTGTCACGTCCTCAAGTGGCATAATTAATCATTTTGTTAGCTCCAGTGCTATTTAACTTGTATCTTGTATAAATTTCCCGCTAAAAATTCAGGTTAGGTATACAAGTCAACATAACTAAACGTAAAATTTTCACGTTGAGATGTTTAGTAAACTTTTGACTGTCAACGGTAACGTTCAGAAGGTAAACGTAGTGAACGTACTAAACTGTTTAGGGCGCTGAACGCGGCTATTTACACAAAACCCTATTCATTTGGAAATCCAGGCAACACAGTAGGATTATATTGGTATTATCCTCCGGAAAGCAGTAAACGATATCCCCCGGAAGACAATAGAGTGGAAACCTTAGAGAATCCGTCGTAGAGGTCGCCCTGTATCCACATGGTGGAGAACGATACATATAGAACTTAATGTCTACGAAACTATCTGGCGCCAGGTGAAGAGGCTTGCTCTTCACAGAACCTGATGGTGCGAGTGTATAAGGGCCCTATGTTCGAGGAAATCTAGGACACAATATAAGACATATCCCAGTAGCTACTCTATTATTTATGTACAATTTGGGCTTGACCCGTAAGTGCTTAATCCTATAATATAATAGGGAAAAATTGCTAAGCGATATGACATCTGGTGGGATTGAAGGAACTACAGAAATAGACATTGGGTCGCGCTTTTTTTTATAAAAAATGTTTGCATAAAAATATAATTGCATAAAAACAAGTATTAATATTGTAGCAAAATTACAAAAACCACCAGTAAACATTTTCCATAAGTAAAATTCACGTTGTTTATATGTAACGAATGTCTATTTTGAAGGTTCCAAGTTTGCCGAAATAGCGCTGCGATCTTAAAATACTTCCCCTATACGCCTGTTCGTATCATAGAGGTTTGTATGTTCAACCGGTCGTTTCTTCATTCCCCGATAGAGGCGCGCATATGTTAATTATTTATGTCAAAATTGTTTAAAATATATTGTTGATGCAATAATAGTGAATTTTCTACGAACAGTTTGTATAATTATTATAAGATGCAATAATAGTGAATATTCTACGAACACTTTTTATAATAACTGATAGAATTGTAAGAAATTGTTGTTTATGTATTGGACAGTAGTGTGCTGTGAATTTTTGTTTTGAGTATTGACAATAAATTAGTGAAAATGACAGTTGTGTTTTTCATTAAAAAATCACTTCACAATTATTAATTTAGTTGTGAAATACACGGATCGGTTTTTTTACGAAACAAAACACAGAAAAACGTTATCCTTCCGTGATATTCGACATTTTTGATTAAAATTATTATTAGCAGAAAAATAATTATTTTAAAAAATATTTGGTTTTGATGAAAGTAAGAAAAATGTAACTTTTTTTCTTTATTATTATTTTTGCAATGCTTTATTATTTTTTTATTTCTACGATTTATAGGACAAGATTTACAATATCCCACTGCAAACTCTATAAAGATGGCAGCACATAACGACTACACTAAATAATTCAAGAATTATCAGTGGCTCTAAAACAATGGTTTCTGTTTATTTATCACATTAAAATATCATTTACCTTTTAGTTTAGGTTAGATTCACCTTAAAAGCACTATCTTAGGTTATAGTTGATAATTGTTTTTTTTTTTTTATAAACCTCCTAAAATAAATTGTGTTTTAAAAGTTTTGCACAGTCCCACATGTTTAGAATCTCTGTATATTGAACAAATGACGTGTGTGTGACGCATGCGCAGTGTTCAGTGGGATATTGTAAATCTACCCACTGATTTGAGATATAGTGTAAGTACGCTTTTTTCCGTGTGCCCTTTTTGCCGTGTGTGTATTTTTTCATGTGTGCTTTTTTCCGTGTGCGTATTAATCCGTGTGCGTTTTTTCCGTGTGCGTATTTTTATATTATATAAGAAAATGGAAAATTAATTTTAATAAATATATTTTAAATTTAAAGTCTCAAATCATTTTTAGTTTTAACATTATAAATATAATGCACTGAGTGAAAATGAATCGTTTTCCCATCTTAAAAAGTTAATGAATTAATAATTCGGAATAATGCTCATTATTTGTCCAGTTTTTAATAATGGGCGAAGAGTTGATTCAATTTGAATTGGATGAAGTTAGGCGTATGGCTAGAGAAAAAAGTCTGAGGTGTTGAGCAAGATCCACATTAAGGTAATGATTTGTTTGCCAACACAGTTGGCAACAGGTGCACTAGTTAATTAAATAATTTTTTGGATCAAAACCCATCTAATTTAAAATATGAGAAAGTATGGTAACAACTGAGTATGTTTTATGTTAACCATCTTTCGTTATCATGTCTACTTCTCTTCCACAGTTCATAATTTAAATTCATATCATTTTTTCACAGTATTTAGCTTTAAAATTTCAAAACTTCCGAATGATTATTCAGGACCTGAAACTCTAACAAAAAATGAAAATATTTGTTTAAATTTGAAATTATTTCAGAACGTAGGCGAGAAGAGACGAATTCATAAACAGTAAAATGTAATGAAATATTCCACAGGCATGAGTGATGTTTTTGAAACGAGTTTGAGGGCTCAGGGTTGAGGTTTGACTGTTGAGGACAGAGGGCTGAAGGTTGAGGGCACGACTGAAATACCAATGAACAGTGTTTCAGCACAGATAAGGCACGTAACATACATTGTTATTATAATGCACGGAAATTTTATCGACTGTTAAATAATGGGTTATCTCTCATCTGATGAACGGTAAAAGTATTACAGTCTGTTCCAAACGGTTAAGCGGAACTAGATTTTGCAATCTAGTTACTTTCATCGTTTAAATCGTGCTTTTCGGCCGTTTTGTTTAAGCTTTGTAAATCATACTTACAATAAAAAATTTTTGGTAATTTTTTTCATCATTTTAAAATGTCATTTTCTTTATATGTTAATTTTTTGTGTCATTCTTATTACAAATTTCCCAATTATTTATATTTTTGTCATTAAAATATATAAAAAAAATAATTGACATTGACATACACTACCGACAGAAAGTTTGAGGCAGGTACTGAATTTTTAGAAATAGCTAAATAAATAAACCTTTTCAAGTCAAATTTGTACTTTAATTATTATGGTTACATAAATTAAACGTTTTTTATCAACAATTTCAAATTAAAAATACATTTTGCTTAAATTTTTGCTTCATCAAAATAACCTCCTCGATTTTTTATGACGGCTGCACATATCTTCGGCATACGATTAATTAATCTACGCAGTGTTTCGGGTTGTATTGCGTTCCATTTTACTTGCAACATGTGCCAAAGGTTTTCTATAGAAGACGGCTGCTGTTTTCGTACATTTCTGTCAAGTTCTTCCCATAGTAACTCGATCGGGTTAAGATCTGGTGACTGTGGTGGCCATTCCATTATTTTTAGAACTTGAAGACGTTCAAGTTCTTTTAGATAGTTGTTACAGATTTTGCTGGTATGTTTTGGATCATTATCATGCATAAAAACATACTGATTGGAAAATAATCTCTCACCAGATGGTAGTACTTGGTGCTCTAAAATGTCTTTATAAATTTCTTTTGTCATTATTCCCTCGATTCTGTGTAAAATTCCTACGTTTTCTCCACCAAAACATCCCCAAACAGTGACAGATCCACCCCCATGTCTTACTGTTGGTACCAAACATTCCTCAGAGTACCTTTCTCCCGCATATCTTCGAACGAAAACACGGCGTTTTGAACCGAAAAGTTCAAATTTTGATTCATCTGTCCAAAGGACATTCTTCCATTGTTCGATTGACCAATTTTTATGTTTTCTAGCCCAGTTTAACCTTTTTGTCTTATTAACTGGTCTTAATAAGGGTTTACGAGCGGCTACACGCCCATGTAAGCCGAATTGCTTCAGTCGATCTTTGACAGTGGAAGTGCTAATCTTAACATCATTGAACTGATTGTACACAGATCTGATTTTTTCGGCGGTGTACCTTCTATTTGATAGAGAAATCTTTTTTATTTCTCTATCCTGTAATTTACTTGTTTTTCTAGGTCTCCCAGAGCGTTTTTTACTTGCATGGGCACCATTTTCTTCGTATCGTTGCAATGTCCTTTGCACACAACATCTTGAAATTTTCATTTTTTTTGCAATTTGGACTTGCGAATAACCTTCTTCGTGATAAACGAGAATTCTTTCTCTTTCGGCAGTGTTTAATTCTACTCGCTTACCCATTTTTAATTGTAAAATAAAATTTAACTTTTTTCTTAATAAATTATTTTTTTTAATAAAAAAAAATTCTTTTTTAACGAAATAAAGATTTTTTAAAAACTAAATTAATTATAATCGAAGTAAAACACACTAATGGTACAGTTTTTTGTTTTCTAATTGAATATTCAATTATAAATGTACAAATGTTTATTTTATAAATAAGCAAGTTAATGCCTGTTGTTGATTTTTTTTTTTTTTTTAATAAAGATTCTTTATTGTCTGTTTATAAAATACTTACATATTATAGTACAACAAATGAATTTATTCTATATACATTTTGATTACTATATCAGGTTGCTGAAATTTTTTTCTTTATAGTTTGTTAACATAAGTTGGCGTTTTGTATTGATGACTGCGATATAGTCCTGTACAGTAGTAGGTTGATTGGCTGGTTCCATAAGGTACTCTAGTGTATTTCCCATTATCCAGATGGCGGTATTTTGGGTACTAGTTGGGGTGAGTTTGAAATCTGGTCGGTGCAGGTGGAATGGCATGAAGCGATGACCAGTTGTTTCTGATAGGAATATTTCTGTAGCTTGCCAAATATGGGCTGATGTTACACAGTCCCCTATTCTGTGAACTATTGTATCTATTTTGTTGGGGCAATGGTCGCAAAACGGGTTGTTGTGTCTATTGGTTCTATATAGTTTCTCATTTGTAGGGAAGATATTATGTACTATTTCAAGCCAAAGACTTTTTTGTGTGTGAGGCAAAATTTTACTGTTTATGTTTTTCCATATTTGTGGCCAGTGGAATTGTGGATGTTGAGTTTGAACTTTAGGTGGTGGGTAGTGCTGGATTAGGTGGTTGTATATAGTTTTGGTTACGGTGGCTTTTGCAATTTCTGGGGGTAGATAACTAATTTCGGTTAATAACCTTATCACGTGAGGAGCTTGAGGGGGAGCTATATTTATGTATGGGGGGTTTTGCGTGTTGTTTGCGTTTATAAATTGTGCCAGAAAATCTTGAGTGTAGGTTTGATGTTCTCCGTATAGATGTATATTACTTCTTTTTATGAGGAGCGCGTTGGCTTTTTGTAACGTGTTTATGACGTTTAGTCCACCTTTTTCTCTCGGAAGATTTGTACATGGTTGCGCTATTCTGCATGTCTTCTGGTACCATAAGAACCATCCTATTGCTGACGTCACTTTTTGGTGATATTTTTGAGGTAGTGGCAAGGTTTGAGCGGTATACCAAATCTTTGATAGGGCATATGAATTTATGAATATTGCTCTCAGCAATATATTTAAATTTCTTTGTTTGTTCCCTAGCAGCGTTGCTCTTACAGAGTTGGTTATTTTGGACCATGTTTCGTTGATTGTTTTCTTGATTGTGGAGTGATATTCGATGCCTAGTATTTTAAGGAACTCAGCTTTATTCATCCAGTTATGCGTTGTTTCAGATTGGAAGTTAAAATTTAGAAACTTTGTTTTGGTTGCATTGAGAAGAGACCCAGAGCACTGGTTGTATTGGTCTATAATATTTTTAATTTTTTCAGTATTACTTGGGGTTGTGAAAATTGCTACATCATCTGCAAAGGCGAATATATTCCCTTGGTTTGGCTGTAATAATTTCTTTATTTTTGCCAATAGTGGTTCAATGGCGATGATGAAAAGCATCATTGAGAGGGGGCAGCCCTGTCGAACTGAATTGTTTATTTTTATTTTCGTGACAGCACGGTTATTTAATACTACGGTTGACGATGCATTTTTTAGAATTTGTTTGACGCATTCTGTTAGTTCATTACTGAAGCCCATTTTCTTCATTACCTCTATCAGGTATATGGGTGCTATCCTGTCGAAAGCGTGGTCGTAGTCCAAGGAAATGAGTTGTGCTTTTGTACCTTCGATATTAATGCGTGCAATTGTATCTCTTATTCCACATGTGTTGTTTATGATGCATCGTCCTGGAACTGCACAGTTTTGATGATTTCCAATTACTTCTTCAAGGAGTGGTGCTAGTCTGTTTTTGAGGGCCTTGGTGAATATTTTATAATCAGAATTTAGGAGAGATATGGGTCTTAGGTCATTTAGGGAGTATATTTTCTTGTTATTTTTGGGGATCGTAATGATGTAGCCTTTTTTGAAATCTTCCGGTATGTCTTGTTGTCGCAGGACTACATTTAGGACCTCTACTAAGTCTTCTTTAATGAATTCCCAGAGTTTTAGGTAGAGTTCACGGGGAAGACCGTCTGGACCCGGTGATTTATTTTGTTGGCTATCTTTTAGTACAGTATACACCTCTTCCGCAGTGAATTCTCTCATTACGTCATTTTGCATTCCTGACCTTAGTTTCGGAACGTCTGTGCACAATTCGTCTATGTTTTCTATTGTGGGGGTTTTCTGATTATAAAGTTGTTCGAAATATCTGGCTACCTCTGTTTTAATCCTATTCTGGTCGCTAATTACCTCATCGTTTGTCGTTCGGAGTTCATAGATGGATTTTTGTTGTTTCCTTTTTTCCAGTTTGATTAAGTGATATAGCGATGTGTCTTCTTTCGGGATGTTGTCTGCTCCTGTGTAATGTTTTATTGGAGATAGTTGTTTCCTGTGTAGACTTATTAATTTTGCTTTAATCATGTTAATTTCAGACCGGATTTCAGGATCCAAGGAGTTTCTTTTATACAAATTTTGTAGCCTGCAGAGAAGGAAGTTTTTTGTGTTATTAAGTTCCCTAAACATTTCGGATGTTTTCCATTTAAGAAACTTTGTCAATTGTGGTTTGAGATACCTAATCCACCATTGTAGCGTATTGGGATACGAGCATTTTTGTCTTCTCCAGTATTCCAGTTTTAATCTTAGCATCTGCATATCGAGATGTTCCGACTGTAGGATGTTTTTGTGGAGTCTCCATATTTTTGTTCCGTTCGGGAGGTTCCGGTTTCCGATTTTTATCTGACACAGGACTGCTAGATGGTCTGATATTTCGCTGGGTATTCTTTTAATATCCATTACTTGGTCTGTTAAGTTATAAGATGTATAAAATCTGTCTAATCGGGAGGCGGAATTTAGGCGGTAGAAGGTGAATCCAGGCTCATTTCCTTTTATTGAGTTCCAGACATCTTTGAGGCGCAGACCGATTACTAGCTCCTGTAGAGCTGGGCAAAAGTTGAAGGAATTTAAACTGTCTTTTTGATGAAGTACGCAGTTGAAATCCCCACCTATAACTGTTTTTTCGGCTGGGTGGTCGAAGAGGGGTGTTATAATAGCAGAAAAGAAGTCGTTGCGTTCTTTTCTCGTTTGTGATCCAGAGGGAGCGTAGACGTTGATTATTTTTGTGTTGCTCACTGTTATAGCTATTCCTCTGCCATCTGGAGTCATAATTGGATGTTCCGTATTTATGTGATCTTTCACCGCAATAGCAGTGCCTAGGTTGCCGGTTGAATTGTTAAAAATTTTGAAGCCTGGAAGGGTTAGATTTGGGTTTACCACTTCTTGAAGTAAAGCTATGTCTATGTCCCATAAAAGTAACTGCCTATGTAGTATGGTTTCTTTAAGATGTGTTCTGATGGAGTTTATATTAATAGTTATGATGTTAGTTAGGGTTTGTTCCATTATTATTTTTGTTTTTGTTTGAATTTTTTTCGCGTCGTGTTGTGGTTTTGCGTCGTAGTGAGATGGTAGTTAATTTGTCAGTAGAGGCAGTGGATTCATACTCAGATACGTCTGACAGATCACTGCCTCCGCTGGCCAATTCAGTTTCTTCGAGAGTAACGCGGTTGTTTTTTTCTTGTTCTTCATTGTCTGATTCATCCTTCTGTTTTTGGTCTCGGTCACGTGTGTCTTGTTGATTTGTATCTTTTTTTGGTTCACCTGTCTTCTGCTTTTTAGAAGGATGTGGTGTGGCGTCTGTTGGCTTATTGTTGTCTGCAGCATATGCTGCGTTGGCTATTTGTCTGAGTATACTAATGTGATCTTTGGGAGGGGTATTGTGAAGAGGCATTATTTTTTCCACTTCTTCTGCCCACGATGGTTTATTATTAGTTATATTTTCTTGTCTTGGTAAGTTTCTTACTGTTTCTGCAAAGGATTGGCGCGTTGCTGGATCATTTAGGTTTATCTGCAGAGGTTTGCTTCTACGGGGGCAGGATTGGCCGATATGATCATTTTGGTTACAGAATCTACATGTCTGGGGTTGGTTGGGATACGTTACTAATGTTTTGTGATCTTTGATTGTTAAGTACGACGGAATGTTTTTCTTTAGTTTTATATGGACTATTCTTACCCCGCTGAAGACTTGAAATTTTACATTGTTGCTCCATTTCTCTCGTATGATGGTTGTTACTTCTCCGTATTCTTCCAACGCTTTTCGAATTAGTTCATTTTCCATCTCTGGTGGTAGGTCGTAGATTCTTACGTCTATGGCTCCATCTGCCATTCCAATATTGACTAAATATCTCTGGCCGTCTTCTACGTAGTACAATTCAGTGTTTTTATTCACGATATCTTGGGCAGCTTGCAGGTTGTCCATTTTTATAAAGACTTGTTTGTATATGTGGTCAATTTGAACTGTGTTGAGTTGTTCATAATTCAGCTGGATATTGTCATGTATCCATTGATGAATTTGTGGCGGAGATGGCTTTTTAGGCACACTTCTAAAGTTGATAACTGCTGTATTTATTCTTTGAACGGGCATTTTGACACGCTAGTAATTGACTTGACTTGATCCGATTAAGCTAATTATTTATTTTAATGACACCAGTACCAGAGCACTGTGTTACACGATGTTGCTCGGACGAAAGTCGATAGCACACTGTCGCTGATTGAAATATGCTGGACAGGTCTAAACTTGTTACTGATATACTAGAATCATGAA
The DNA here is from genome assembly GCA_963971575.1 of Liopterus haemorrhoidalis. NCBI lineage: Eukaryota > Metazoa > Arthropoda > Insecta > Coleoptera > Dytiscidae > Liopterus > Liopterus haemorrhoidalis. The sequence continues at coordinate 237,698,015 of OZ020611.1, forward strand.
TTAAAACATAAAGACACTCATTGAAGTCAAGAAAATAAACAATTTGAATATATTTATATCTTGAAAGTATAAATTCATAACCTGCCTCAAACTTTCTGTCGGTAGTGTATATCATGACGTTTCCATGGTTTCATTGTTGGAATTTTAAATTTTGACATTCCAACATGAAAAATTAAATAACCCTAGCAAGGTCCCTTCTCGTGACAACCTAAAAGAATAAAATTCCCATTTAGTTCCGCCTAACCGTTTGAAACAGACTGTACATACTTTTTCTCCAAAATTTTATAAAGTAAAATGGTTTACCACGGAATTTTCTTCCGATATTGTATTGTTTTCGGGAATTTGGTCATTAAATAATTCACAATATTGAAAAAATTGATGTGAAGTGTGAATTTTCACACATTTCAGGATTTTGTAGGTATTTAATAAGTGTAAGAAGCCAACATAATAATGGATGTCTAGGAGTATTTATCACATCAAAATCAACCAGGGCTACGAACCGGAACTGAACTAAAAACCGAAAAAAACCGTTATTTTTGTCGGAACGAAAACCGGAGCTGAACCGAAAAAAAAAATATCGGTTCAGATAATGTTTATGGGAGTGAATAGAAAATACATTTTATATAAGATTATTTTTTAAACTGATGAGCAGAAAAAATTCGTATTTCTTTTTAATTAAAAAAAAATGCGATACTATTATTTCGGGGAGGGGGGGGGGGGGTTGACGCCCAGAACCTTCCCCCCTCTGGCAGCGGCCTTGGTATGATTATTACAAAATAAGGAATAAAATGTTCTAAATTATAGCAGAAAATAAATTTCTAATACAAATTTATCACTCGGAACTGAACCGAAAACTGAAAAAAACATTATTTTTGCCGGAACGAAAACCGGAACAGAACGGATATATTTTTTAATTTAATTGAACCGAAACGAAAACCGAAACGAAAAAAATAACGGTTCGAAACCCTGAAACCAACTTTTTTTTTGATAATCACCTTTATTCGTTATTTGAGAACTAAGAGCTACCATTTAATATTTCAAAACAAAATTTAAATAATTTGCCAAATATCCCAGCGTTTTTTTTTCTGCATTTGCTTCGTAGATTCAAGTCTTCATTAGATTAATAAGAAATATTTTACAGTCTAGAGTGTAGTGTGGTGTGGTGTGAGTAACTCTGTGAGTTCTTAACTATTAAAAAAATATAATATTTTTTAAATATTTTTAATTCCAAAAAAATACACGCACTATCTTAGCTATAAATACAAAAAAAAAATCACATTATTAGCCATAATTTAACCATGAATTAAAAAAATAATTAATTTTTCCGAAACCACAAAAACTGCCATATTTTTCAAAAACACAATCTAATCCAAAATTACTCTCGCACATTTCCGGCTCAGATCAATATACATTACCTATAATTTTTTCAGATTTCTAGTTTAACCCCTTTGGGTAAAAGGGTACTGGACAAGAACTTTTGCACATTTTTGGCTAAATTCGTGTTAAAGGAAACGAATTTTAATATTTCCTTAATCTACGTCTTCAGAGCTTTCTTTTGATACCACAAAATATTTTTTTTTTAAATGTATTTTTTTTTATCAACGACACAAAAAAATTCACATTTTTCGAAAAACTTATCTGATCAAAAATTCCTGTTGAAATATTACGGTTCCCATCAATTTCATTACGGAGATTTTTTTCAGATTTTTGGATCAATCCCTTTGGAAAATAGGGTTGGGGACCAAAGTTTTTTGACAAATTTTTCGCAAAAATCCCATAAAAAAAAAAGATTTTTCAAAAATTAAAATTTGTTTGTGCATCCACGCATTAAGAGGTTTCATTTAATTTCCCACTAAAAATTTAAAAAAATTATTTATTTTTCCATTAAATATTTGTTTATATTTATCCCGCGCTGTATTTTTTTGAACTATAGTTTTCCTGTGGGTCAAAATCTTGTACAAGTATGCCAAATTTCAACTTTTTATGTTTAACCGTTTGGCTGCAATTTCTACCTTATAAACAGGCAGACACATGAGTGACGTTATAAGGGTTTTTTGGGGGTCATACCTACAAAACCCTAAAAATCAAGTTCAAATCTATACTCCTCCGTATTTACTTGTATAATAGTGCCAGAGCACTGAAAAACAAATAATAGTATATTATTATATGAGCGATGACAGCCATTATTCACGAAGATGACGTTTGAGCCCACGAGCCGCAGGTGAGTGGCGCAAATCATCTGAGTGAATAATGGCCATAATCGCGAATGTAATACTATGCTTTTTCCATACCTATTAACACGTTGACTGCCAAGGCAAAATTCAGGATTCTTGTCTCAGAAGTCAATTTGATATAGCCATATTATATTCTTAAGTCAATGTACTACAAGTAATCTCGTAGTCGGCGTCCTGGGCAAGAACGCTAACTACGAGAAAACTAGCAATTGGCAGTCAACGAGTTAAACAAATAAATTAGACTCAAAATTGATAATTTTAATGGAAAAGATAGCGTCATGTTGCCTGCTACCACTGCAGTTTTAGGCCCTCCCATTGCCATTGTCAAATATGATTGGATCAGCGAGTGTGATTTATGGATATGTAGGTTTGTGATTGGTCGTACACAGTGAATTATGAAACCATAATTCACTGTAGTTATTTATGCGTACTATTTTTCACGAAATACTAATAATTGCAATATAATTAAATAGGTGTGGAAAAAAACATTTACTCATACCTAACAAAAATCACATAAAGAGAAAACCACATTTTTGTGAATAAAGTAAATCATGAAAACATACATAAACATATAAAATTATAATAAACGAGGCGAGCAAAGGAAAGTGTCGTAAAAATTAATGTTTAATATGTCAGGGCTGAGTAGAGGAGGGCAGAGCGCTGGGAGGCCGTGATGCTGCAGGCTAAACTTAGGCACTGGCGACAGCTTCATTATTAACGTGTGAATTATTTCATAAAAGACTACAGATTACCCGTTCGCCATTGAGAATGATAAATCCAGGCACTTTATCGCTTCACACAACCAGCTATATAATAATGAATGAAGGGCACAGAAGGAAAATGTAATACTTAAACATTTTATCAAATGAAAAAGAAGATAAAGTTGTTAAATTTGCAATAAACATCACACAAATACGAGGGCTACCTTTACAAAAACTAAGAAAGATTTTTTTTTTTTAACAAACTGTTTTATTACTTTTCAAAATATTCGTCTTTAAGATTTATACACTTTTGCATGCGTCCAAACCATTTGTCGAAACATTTTTTTCACTCTGAAGTTGGTATCTCAAAAACATGGTTTTCGAAGGCTTCAACAGCTTATTGAAGTGATGAAAATCGTATAAACATCTACCGATCGATATTTCAACAATATAACTAAGTAATTTCTTGTAAATAATATAAAGTTATCGATTAATAATAAATTAATCGATTAATAAATCGAAACCAAAAATATCATATAATTAGTCAATAAAATTAAACAAAATAATCGATTATTTCAATCATTCGTTAATAATCGTTGCTATCTTTATTCGTAGCTCATTTCGACATGTTAAACGGGGCACCCCGAAAATCTCCTTTATTTGTAAAGATGCAAAAAATCTTCAGAACAAAAGTTAAACTAGACAAAAAGGCCCATCTAAAGGTTACTATAAGAATTCTGAGGCACTTCCGGTTTCACCGGAAATGATGTCAACTTTTAATCTAGCATAGGGAATCGATAATTTTATATTTTTTCCTAAAAGTACATTAAATTAGCTTTACAATGACACCAAAAAGTCATATTTTATGTTAACCATTTCAAAATGGCGACCATTTATTTAAAAAATAATAATCAACATAAGTTTTACAAACTTGAACGTAGCAAGCTTTGAAAACAATAAAAAAAGAAACAAAATATCTCTAAAATAAACTGTTATAACTAGTTATTATATGAAATAACATGAAATAACTTATCGAACATTTGTAATATTTTTGTAAAATAATTGTAAAAAGTAATAGTTTTTATTTTCTAAATAGTCAAATAGTTTATTTTAGAGATATTTTGTTTCTTTTTTTATTGTTTTCAAAGCTACGTTCAACTTTGGTCGCCATTTTGAAATGGTTAACATAAAAATATGATTTTTTGGTATCATTGTAAAGCTAATTTAATGTACTTTTAGGAAAAAAATATAAAATTATCGATTCCCTATGCTAGATCAAAAGTTGACATAATTTCCGGTGAAACCAGAAGTGCCTCAGAATTCTTATAGTAACCTTTAGATGGGCCTTTTTGTCTAGTTTAACTTTTGTTCTGAAGATTTTTTGTATCTTTACAAATAAAGGAGATTTTCGGGGTGCCCCGTTTCAAACAAGCACCCTGCGTCACAACTAAAACATTTTACGTAATAAGCAACAAAAATACATATATATATTTCCATATAAAAAACACATTTTAAATCACACTAACCTACAAATATATTCAAACGTATGTAAACAACAAGTTCAAATGTCAAAAAATCTTTTATAGACACCAATCTGGTAGTGTCAGAATGTCCTTCAATTGGCCTACCGACTAAAAACCCTGCTTGCCCGTTTTTTTCCACCAATGTTCCCAGATCGGGGGTGATTTTCATCTTGGAGGGAACAGGCTAGTTCAACCTATCCTCACATTCCCCTATTCTGTCTTTTTCACTCGTCTGTCTCCTTCCTCTTCATAATGGCTGACAGCATCTGCCGCACCGTTTACCAGAATTCCCTGGAGTGCCGCATAACCTGGACCATGTTGTCTGGTGTGAGATTCTCTCCTGTTATCGTGTATGCTCGCAATCTTTCTGCAGTCCATCTCCCGCATACGAATAATGTATGTTCGGCTGTGTCGACTGTGCCGCAGTAGGTACAGTCGTCGTCCTGGTCCTTCCCTATCTTCAGGGTGAAGGACTTAAAACACCCATGAGCTGTCAGGGCTTGCGTAACATAATCTATGTTCCTGAACTTACAGGCCAGCCACTCTGGTATGTTGGGGATGAGCCTTTTTGTCCACTGCCCTTTGTCCTGATTCCTGGACCACTCCTCCTGCCATTTCTCCACCGAATGTGTTCTGGGAGCGTTTCTCACCTCAGATCCCCCTCCTGCTTCGTATATCTGTCGCCTTTCCTCTGCAAGGAGTCGCAGAGGGAGGGTCCCTGTATCCACTTGCAGGGCCACAGTCGACATAGTGTGGTAAGCCGAGACTACCCCTATTAACGCCTGGCGTTGAGCTTTCTCGTATAAGTTGTTGTACTTGCCATATCCCAGCATTCCGCACCAAAGAGAGTACAACAAAGTTGAATGAACTGTCCCCAGCAAAACCTTCCTTTTGCCCCAGTTGGGGCATCCAACCTTCGGCATAAATCGCCGTAGCTTTCCAGCTCTTTCTTCCGCTAGATTCCCGGTACCTAGAGAGGCACAAAAGGGCAGAGAAGGTAAATTTTCTGTATCTAGTCTCGACATCCATAGATATGAAAGCCGACATAGGTTCAGTGCGACATAGGTCAAATAAGGATATTTTTTAAAACCAGAATCTCCGAATATGTCATTCATCAAACAAAAAACTGATTCTACCTTCGCAGAATATCTGATTCATGAAAACACATAATCACTTTTGAAACAAAAATCTTTCACGTCAACAGAAATGGCCTTACGCTGAATTTACTGGAAGCCCACGAAATCAGGAAACACAAAAACAAAACCAATATTTTTAATAATACAACCAACATGCTTAATTCCCCACTAATAGGATTAAGTTTTAACATCTTAGCGTAATTTGGAATTTTGTCTTACTCGTATAATCTGTTTTCTTGTTTTCTTGTTTATATCTACTTATGTTGTATACGAGATGTGTAAATTAAGTAACCGGACATAGCGTTTGATCTAGTAACATTTGATACGCGGGTCTTAGAGGGGCGGCAGGTGAACTTGTGATACACCTTCAGTACGAGTTTGAACTCGCTAGAGTAATATTGTTGTCCGTAGCGATATTTTTCGTGAAACAGAGTTTTCTAGTGCGTTCTAAAAATGAAATTCATTTCGAGCAACGGTGTGCTATCTGGTTTTTCTTTAGACTTGGACACAGTACAACGGAAACTTTTGCAAAACTTCAGTAGGCCTACGGACACAGTGTTTTGTCAAGGACCCAGTTTATTTGGTGGTTTTCAAAAGGAAAAGGGTTGATTGAAGATGAATCAAGCAACGGAAGGCCTTCATCTTCAAGAACCGATGAAAATATCGATAGAATCCGATATCTTGTGCGTTCAGATCATCGATTGACAGTCAAAATGATCTGGGAAGAGTTGAATTTGACTCACACTACCGTTCATCAGATTTTGACCAATGAATTGGGGATGAGAAAATCGACTTGTCATACAGCAATTTTAATAAACGAGTTTTTGGCCAATAAAAACATTCCGGTGGCTCCTCAGCCTTCTTATTCGCCTGACTTGAGTCTTTGTGACTTTTTCCTCTTCCCAAGACTGCAAAATCACCTCAAGGGACATCATTTTGGAACACTCGAAAACATTCAAACGTCGTAACCGACCAGATAAAAGCTATTCTTGTAATAGTAGGAAATCTTAGTTGCTGTAAACTAAGGAAAATGAGTTAAAGGCAATGATGAAATCCCTAAATAAATACTTTTAAAAAAAAGAAACTGCTGATAAACACGGATAAGTCAAAAATAATGGTTTTTAAAAAAGGAGGAGGGAGACAGAGAGAAGAGAAATGGGAAAGGGAAGGAAATGAAATTGAAAAAGTTAAGACACACAAGTACTTAGGATACCAATTCCAATGCAATGGAGGGACAGGGCAACATATTAAGCAGCTAAGTAAAAGGGCAATGCTAGCAATTCCGCAGATCTGGAGCTTAGGTGAAAGAAAATTTAAGGGTGAATACCACATAAGAATGCTCATGTTCGAAGCCCTAATAAAAAGCATAATCATGTATTGAGAGGATGTGTGGGGATGGGAGGAGCATGAGCCGCTGGAGAAGGTGCAGAACAAGTATCTTAAGTGGATATTGGGTCTAGATGGATGTACACCAGAATACATAGTATTGGAAGAGACGAAAGTGTACAAAATTAAAATAGAAGCCGTTAAAAGAGCAATAAGATTTGAAGAAAATATAACCAAGAACCCGGAAAAACAATTATTAAACGAATGCTGGAAGGAATTAGAAAATAGAGATAAACAGAAAAAAAAACATCAAAATGGGAGATAAAAAGAAGTAAAATGTATGAATACGGAGGTTTTTCAACAGAAGAAGTAAGAAGGAAAAGAGAGAGTGGACATGGAATGCAGGAGATAATAGAAAGAATGAAGGACATACAACAACAGGAATTAAGCGAGAGAATAAGCGGATCAAGGTACAATAATAAGTACAAAAAAAATCGGAGCATGCAAAGACCGCTGTATCTAAAAGAAAAGGGAAACGGGGAAAAAAAAGAAAATTGCAAGGTTTAAATGTGGGAATGAAGAAAAGGCGAGCAAATTTTGGTTATGCCTCATTTTCATGCGGGTGTTGGAAGTGTGGAACAAAAAATTCAACCAATAGGATCGCTTTATTTTGAAAAAACCCGTACCATGGTATCGTAGGCGCGGTGTTACAAGCGCGGTGTCGCAAGTTCAGAAATTTCAACTCTAGCGCCGGCCGCACCGTCGAAACCATAGAAACAGATATATTTTTTCGGAATGGTGAGATCTTTAGCGAGAAACTTATATTAATTTTCTTAAAAAAAAATTTAAAATACGTAAATTGATGTAGCGAAATAGCGACTTTTACAATGTTGTCGGCAGTCATAAAGTTTATTATTATGGATTCAGTTTCAAATATCTGGTCTGCAGAAATGTCATGCAGTGGGTATACTAATAATAGACCCCCAAGTAGGGGCCAACAGAATCTTCATTCTAAACTGTGATGTCAAATTTATTTCAGTAAAAAAGATTGTGTATTAAATTCTTTTCTTGTAATTGAAGTAACTGTCTGTGTACTTTGTGTCTCATTTCTTGCAACAAGTTAAAATAATCAGCCTGTTGCCGTCTGTTTTTATATATGGGGCGTACCCACCATTGCTTTTCTTCATATCGCATTAAGTCTAAATATGCATAAAAAAGAGCTAGACGTCTCCTTCGATTTGACGACATATTTAATGAAATTGAATAACCGTTTACTCCAAACACTTGTATAAAATTTTAGGTTAAATTTGGGTTATATACAAATGTCAAAACCGAAAACGCGCCCTTATCACGCCTCCAACCCCACCATGAAATTCGAACTTGTAAATATAACACCACGCCTCTCACCCCTGTCACGCCTTGGACACTACCATGAAAATGAGGCATTAAAAGAGGAGGATAAATGATGTAGAATGTGCAGAGAAGAAAGGGAGACGGTTGAAAATATGCTGGAAGGATATGAGAAGCAAAGGAGGAACAAGAGAAGATATGTTAAACGGAAATGGCTGCGGATACACATGGATGAAAGAGGTAATGGAGAGGAGAAAAGAAATCAAAGAAAAAGAAAATAATAGGAAAGCAAAATAGATTTCAAGCCAACAGGTAGAAATTAATTTTATATTTTAGTTAAGAATTATAATGTAAGGAATAAATAGATATAGAATAAAATGTAATAAATAAATTAAATGTAATAGTTATTAATTAAAATAAATTGAATTGAATTGAAAAGCTAATCTTGTATCCGAGTTCCAGCACTGCTATATGGATTGGAAGAACCGTCTCCAGCGCTGTGTGACTTCCCAAGTAAGTTATTTTGAGAGAGACAATATTGAATTGTAATTCTATTCGAATAAAAAAACTTTCAAAATCAGTCCGGTTACTTAATTTACACACCTCGTAGCCCTCTTGTACCCTTTCCATCATTTCCCATTTCTTCCATCCCCAAATCTCTATATATTGATGATGTTCATTTGGAATTGACGAGACCGATAAAAAATTATTTGTCCTCAGGCGGCAGTCACCCTCGCGCCTCTGCTGATTGAAAAAGAGGATTTATAAAACAGTAGTTAATTTCTGATGTACAAAAACAAAATGAATACAATCAACATTAATGTCATTGAGTTTTAATATAATTTCCGTCCGACGAATAATGAGTGATTGAGTACACTCTTACAATCAATTATCAATCATTGCATGTTTTCAATGAGTTTATTTTGGTATTTGCCAATTAATGATAATGTTTTACTTTTATTGTGTTGTTGAATACGCCATTATTTTCACTGTAATCGATATTCGGATTACTGTTCTTTTTTTTTTACAATGTAGGAACTCTAGTTGCGAAAACAAATGCTTTAGAAAAAATTTTCAAAATTTAATGAGCTTTTATTTGACAAACATGGCAAAAGGTACACAACAAAAAAAACACAATAGAAAGTCAAACACTGATTTAATAACAATAACAAATTGTCGATAACCGTGGATATACAAGATTTTATCAAAAAATATCCAACTGCATGCTTTGCGTAACGCTTAGTAAGGAGTAGGGATATGCGATACTGAGAAAGTATCGATATTTGGGTATCGATAATAAGTATAAACGACTGACAAGTGACAGATGGTCTAGGTCAACGTTTCTCAATCGGGGGGTCGCGACCCATTGGGGGGCCGTGAAAGCTTCGTCGGGGGGCCGCGAAGTCATGCAAGATCGAAACATGATAATATAGTAGAAATGTGCTCAATTTTGCAAAATATAAATTTTACCTATATCTAGGAAAATGAAAGGTACTTTGAACACTTAATAAAAATATTTTACTTTCTAGTCGTTATAGGGAATATAATCGCCATATAACAATACCACAATTTTTTGTCAACCGTAAAAGATATTAAAAAAATGTAAAAAGTAAAATTTTCAAAACGTCTATCCAAAGGAACCCGATATGACAACCATTCCCATTTAAAATTTCTAAATCGTCCTTAATATCCTGTATTTCCGGTTTATTCTGGAAAATTATAATACCACCATTTAATTTTTTGGATAAATTTTGGTTATTTTTTTTCCAACTTGCTCACACGTCGCCTGTTCGAGAAAAATCGTGTTCCCTCTATCTTGATACATCATAAATATATATATAGGGGGGGCGCAGAAAATATTTACATAATATAGTGGGGCCGCAGACAATATTTACATAATTTCGGGGGTCCCATCCCAGAAAAGGTTGAGAAACACTGGTCTAGGTAACAATAAACTTGACACCTACAAACAACGCAGGCGAAGAAGATTCGTTCATGGAAGAACTAATAAATAAGAGGCGTTCATGAAAAGAAGAGGTAGACGATGCCATGGAACCTAGCAAAAGTTCATATACACACCAGTTTTGCAAGTGAAAGATCGGAAATCCCTTCGTAAAATATTTATTATCTATTATTGTTTTCCTAATTCTGCTGTCCTAGATTTTTACTAACTAAACTTAACCTATTTACCTAAATTGATCGTATTTACTAGAGTTTATTACACTATTTTTAATGAGCTAATGTTTGGGGGAAAATAAAGTACTATATATCTAAAAACTAGGTAATCAGCTAAGGAAAATTAGGAAAACGATAATAGATAATAAACATTTTAGGAAGGGATTTCAGATCTTTCACTTGCAAAACTGGTGTGTATATGAACTCTTGCTGAAGCCTGTAGGTCCGAGTGATTGTTTAAAATAGAATTAAACACTCCACTCTTCTTCATTGTAAACACCGAGAAAACTCCTAGGTCTATTTTGGTCAAATAGGTCCACACTTTGCGTCTTGGTGGTGACATATTTAATTAAAATACAAAAATAACCAATAAAATTTCATAACCTCAAACGTAGAGGAAAAATGCGCCAAACGCCAGCAACTCCTAAACCGTTCAGCGCATGCTTCTTGGCATAACTATGTCCTGCGCCATTGCTATTGAATACCTCGTGGTACCAGTTTTTACCAGAGTACAATATTTAGAAATGTTTCTTATTGAAAAAAATTTAATCACAGAAATATTTATTTGTGGATAAATATAAATTTTACTATTAAACATTTTTAAAGAATATAAAATTTAAATTTTATATTGTTTAAAAAAAAAACGATAAGATACTGGTTCAAATGTACTGATATTAATAAAGTATCGGAAGATTAGTATCGATACTGGTAACGTATCAATAGTATCGGAACATTCCTAGCCACACATATGTGTGACAGTATATAACTTGGCTATACCAACGAAATTCTAAAATTGTAAACTTTCATTTTACCCCCAATTTTCAATCAGAAATCCCTGACCAAAGCATCTCTGAAGACAAACACAGCAAAATCACATTGTCCTTCCATTCGAGAAACCGCCAAGTAAGCGTGAACTAAATATTAAATAGTAAATTTATTTTATAAGTAAACAAACCGGATGTTCTTTACGTCAAGTTTATGCTTTGATCTTTTTGTTAATTATTATGTAAATTCGTGTAGACCAGCCCTTTACTCAGACACGACTCACAGCGACACCAAACCAAGTAAACTGACTACGCAACATCAAACGCTCTCATATTTTTGTAACAAACCATTTTAAAATAAGTAAGTTTGGTTATGTTAATATTTTAATTGTCTTTAGACTGGATTTACCTAGTTCAGAATATCATCAGCATGTGTAAGAAGAATGTATCATCAACAGGGCCGTGTGGAGTTCGACATTCGACGAGTGTTGCCAACTGCTGAGAATTTACCCGTTTTGCTGTTCACAATTTTGAAAAATATTGAGCCAAATTATGTACAATTACTTGAAGTAATACTCTGAGGGCTACTGGTATAAGAAATGCAGGGGCAATATTTGTAGGATTTGATTATTTGACGAAACATTTGCGTTTATACTCTTTAGAACGAAGAAAAATAATAATTGTTCGAGATGCCGAAGTTTATGAAGATAAAAAAGCATCCAATTTTTTAACAAAAGAACAAACCAGATGTAACTCACCTTAAAATTTTTGGTTCTTTAACATTTTATTGGAAACCTAAACAACAAAGAGATGGTAAATTGAGTCCAACAACAAACTAGACCCATAACCTATTGTTAATAATGAGTCCTACTGTTAATATTATAAGAGAATTTATTTAATATACAAGGTGTCTCAAAAGAAATTTTATATTTAGAGGATCGATTAAAAAAAAGTAAGCCGTATATAGAAAAAATGTTTATTAATTATTAAAATACACTTTTTGGGGATTTATTTCTTAAAAATAATATCGTCTAAATGTAGACCCTCGCGTTCTCGGCACTCATTTAATCGAACAGTAAAATTACTTATGACGTCTCGGCAGGTGGACTCAGGGATGGCTGCCATTTCGTGACGGATATTTTCTTTCAAATGCGCCAGTGAAGTCGGTTTATTAGCGTAAACTTTAGATTTAAGATAACCCCATAGGAAAAAGTCCATAGGGGTTAAATCTGGACTGCGTGGAGGCCAATTTATGTCACCTCTCCGGGAGATCAATTTGCCTGAGAAATTTGCCTCTGACTGGCATCTTGGGGCTTTAATTCTTGCACCAATTGAATTTTGTAGGGGTGCAGCTTTAGGTCTTTGTGCATAATGCGATGTAATGATGATCTATGCACATTTAAAGCACTTGCGCGCTTCCGAATTGAAAGGTTCGGGTCGTCACGAACAGACTGATTAACATTCTCCACGTTTTCTACCGTTCTTGATGACCTAGGTCGCCCGGATTTTGATTTATCCAGCGTTGTACTAGTCTCTTCAAACTTTTTAACCCAATGTCGAATAAGAGGAATGCTTGGCGCATCCTTTAAGTGGCGAAAACCTCGAATACTGCAGAATTTTCTACGCGCTACAGTCGCCGAATCACCGTTTTTGTAAAACTCTCGCACGCATAACGCGCGGTCTGCTCCCGAGAAACGCTCCATAGCGACTGAATTCCCAAGAGCCAGGCTACCGATTGACATAACCCCCGCGCCCCTCGGATACGTTGCGTTCACGCAGTAAGCTAAATAAATATAAAATTTCTTTTGAGACACCTTGTATATTACAAAATATATTTTGATGTTCTAATTATTTTTATCAATTTTAGAATCCTTTTTATATGTCAAGTAGTTTTCATAGTAACCAAAATTGATATTTATAATGTCAATCGTAATTTTAATAATTTATAAAACACATTTCTATATGAATGACGTTATAAGGATGTTTTGGTGGTCATACCTACAAAATCCTAAAAATAGCGTCCCTTTTTCCAGTTTTAGCGCCCTTTTTTTCCTGTTCTGACGCTCCTTGTTTCAGTAAAGCTGAGACAAATGCTTCACTCAACTTACCTTCAGCATAGCCCTAGTTCCCAACAAACATTGAACCATCGGCCGAATGCCGGCAAACTGCTTTTTCTGTTAGTAAATTGCTGGCACCAAAAGTTTGTGCAACGCCAGTATTAATAATGTACTTCACGTTTGTATTTCGCACTCCTCCTATACGAAGTACTTTACCAGCATTTTATAAGCACTCCTTATTTTTGTTAATATGTTACATTTTAACCAGCCGTATGCCCTCGAAGGCCAGCCGCCTTCGAGGGTTAGTCAGTGCAAGTTGAGACGTCTTTGTGGACAGTTTGTCAAGAAGTGTATTTGAATAGTTATTGTTTTGTGAGCATTATACAGTTTTTTATTGTGTGTGTTTTGTTAGATCTAAGAACGTACACTAACTGTTTCATCTTAAATTGTTTAATTTTTAGTTTAGTTAAATCATAGTTTTTTTCATGTAATAAAATTTTCAATTGTTAATAAATCTGTTACAAGATTATAAATATGTCATTTAAAAAATATAATTTGTCATATTTCATTTTGAATAGTAACATCTGAAATATTTTGTAAATATAATACTAACCTAAAATAATACAAACATAATCCAAAACTGTAAAGCCTTTTACAATATAACTAAGTTTCTAAAAAACAGTAATACACTTTAAAAATCACCAAAATAACCTGATCTAGTTTGTTCTTACAAAAGTCAACAGCTTATAGCATTAATGCTTATAAAATTTGATTATTGAATTTATTTTAACAAGTATGATTTCTTTAGGTTGGCACTCTTCAAGTCAGGGGAAAAAGATGTGGTAGACAATACAAGACGAATATTGGCGAAAATTATTAGTCACCCCTTATCTTTAGGATGCAATTGGTTTGGCCGAAATAACAAAAACCATTTTATTAAAATTCTTCATTAAATTAATAAATTAAATAAACTAATTCCTGTTATTCCTGAAATTATATTTTTTTAATATTTATAAATAAATCAATAAATTATAACTGTTAATACAATTTATAATCGGCTAGTTTTACCATCGTTGAATACATTTATTTAACAACTTAAGTTAACAATATCGCATCATTCTATTGACAGCAATGTTAATTTCTTCATTAATAGTTTAAAACCGATGCGATATTGTCAACTTTATTTGTTAAATAAATTTATTCAACGATGTTGAAATGGCCAAATGAGTATTTATTTTGCACCTAACCATTAATTTATTTTAATACTGGGTAAGTATAAGGTAAATATACATATGTTACATTTGAAATACTAGAGAGTGGGTATAATATAAGCTCTGGTCCATCAGAAATAAATCTTGCAACTAATGCGATTATTTTGCACTTTACCTTTGCTGTGCCGGCAACTGATACAACAATGGGCCAGCTAACGGCCACGAGGACACCGGGGTACTGGCCCAGTGCGAAATAACAGCACTGGCCCATTACTTTCAATGCCGGGGAGTATGTACTTCAGCAGTACTGGCCCGTAGAAAAATGTTTGCTGGGTTGTTTCAAAATCCTGAAATGTCTGATATCTCATAATTCACATGAATTTTTTGCTGAACTGATCCAATTAAACATACCACCAAATACAGTAAACATAAACTGGCCATCGTAATTAAACAAGTAAACATACATTTCATACTGTCGAACTGGTTGGTATCAACGGGCCCCAGGACATAACTGCTTATCGCGTGAATCAATAATCTGTATCTATAATAAATTATTATTGGTTTATGTTTGAAGTGTACAGCTCACCGCATGCCACTGTTATCACTCTATTAGCGCTCACTTGTTAGCCCTGATATTGTTTCAAGTTCATTATTTGTTACTCTATTATATTGTTTAGATATCTCGTTACTATGTGCAATAAAATACGTATGGTATATGTTCCTGCCAGTCACGAGGTTTCATGTGTCCTTTTATGTAAGCAATCTTTTTAGTTGTTTTTCATGCAGAGAAAACTTTTCGCCCAATGTTTACAATGGGCGCGTTCAGCGCCTAAACCGTTGAGTCTAAACGTAAACGTACGTTGATTAAACAATTTGGTGAATGTCTGAACGGTTACCGGTTAGTTTCAACGCGAGTGTTTGACAGTTTGAGTACATAACCTTAAAAAATATTTAGAGATGGATCCATTTCTAATAGATAAAAACCATTTTAGACTGTCACGCCCTCAAGTGGCAGAATTAATCAATTTGTTAGCTCCAGTGCTATTTAACTTGTATCTTGTATAAATTACCTGCTAAAAATTTAAGTTAGGTATACAAGTCAACATAACTAAACGTAAAATTTTTACGTTGAGATGTTTAGTAAACTGTTGACTGTCAACGGTAACGTTCAGAAGGTAACCGTAGTGAACGTACTAAACTGTTTAGGGCGCTGAACACGCCCAATGATTTGAAATATAGTCGGATTGCTGATATAGTCGGATTGCTGATAGGTGACTGTTACATGTATGTATCAAGTAATGCATTCATATAATAATCTAGTTACCATTTTACAGCGAATTTAAAAATGTTTTTTGTTATTTGTCTTAGCTGTCAGTGTCTGTTAATAATACTACTATTAATTAATAGATCTTGCGGCAAATAATTAAATTTACAAACTTTAATTTTAAATCTGCTGGAATATTTTAAATCCGAAAAAGAGAACAATGGACCACTTATTTCTCTATCTTGTGTCCGTCAAAGAGTAGCAGCTGCCTTAAAGATTTCGGAATCAACATTTCGTAGAATTATAAAATGTAATAAATCTGAACTTCTCACTAACAAAATCAGAGAAAACGAAGGAAATTAAAATCTGAACCAGTTTATTTTATTAATACATTGGCACAAACGTATGATCATGAAGTACTAAGATTACTTCCTTATCACTGCCAGTTTAACCCCATTGAACTAATTTGGGGTATAACAAAAAATTATTATGATAGATATAATTTTACATATTGATATGATACATATTGATCAAAACGGATATAGTGATAACGAAGTTTTGAAAATGTGGCAAGTAGCCTGTGATCAAATTAGTTGTGAAACTTGGGCAAAATCTGTTAAAAAATCTAAAATTTAATAAATTAATGGTGGGAAAGGGAAAGGATTGTTGATGATATTAATCCAATATTAATAAATACAAGAAATGACAGCGATAGTTCAGATGACGACGATATCATGCATTACAGTGACTAATTTTTTTAAAATAAAAATAAACATTTAAATACAACTTGTAGCAACATATTATATGAATAAATATATTTTTACTTAATATTTGATTACTTTGTACTTAGGGGAAACATAAAAATTTAATTTAAGTAAACAACAAACTATAATCCAAAATTTACGTATGAGTATAAATTTTTCCTTATTTATAATTATTACCTTAAAATTAATAATTTTGTTTGTTTGAGTACTGCTGTAAATTTATTTTCGCGCTCTAATTAGTAAAGATATCTACGAATCATGCCGTTTCTTTCTAATGCTTTGTTTTTTATTCAAATAATTTGGAAGGTTAGTTGTCAACTTGCGTTAACGTTACTATGGGTATGCAAATAATTATAATGATATAGACAGAGAAAGCATATAGTATTGAATATCGATACTTGTAGCAACGAATAGTCACCTATCAGCAATTCGACAATAGGAGGTATTTTCCTGGACTCCAGCGGACGTGGCTTCCCTACGTCTCACCACAGCAGCCGCAGTTGTACAGCTCGCATACCAGTCGAGATTTGTCAACCATAGTGATCTGAATTTATTTTGATTAATTGTTATAATTCAAAATGTGCAAAATTTCAGGTCCATCGGATTACGTTAACACGTACCGCATTGAGTTTAAAATTTATAGAAATCAACAAATTCTAGGTTTTTTTAAAAACTTTCACGCTTCTCCGGAAACTCGTACTTTTAACTTATTCTAATATTTTCTTCTTAGTAAATACCTTGAAAAATTATAGAAGACTAATCAATGAGAAGCGATTTTAGTCGCGGAATTGAGTACGCTACGCTCAGCATAAAGCAATAATAAAAAACACGATATCTGTTACAATCAGAGTGAGTATCATTTAGTACAGTGGTACATCATGAGTACAGTGGTGATTATGTGAAAATACTGATAGCGTCTTATGTCTTGAACATCAATACATTAATAATCACTATTTCTTACTAGAGATGGGAATTTCGGCTCAGTTTGCGGAACCGGATCAGTGGAGGTCGTTCAGTTTGTTGAGCCGGTTCATTGATCCGGCTCAGTGATTCGGTTAAGTAAACATGTTTCCGTGACACAGGTCGGTCGTTAGTTCGTAGGTAGAAAGTCGCTTAGAGCCGGCACTTGCTTAAAGCCGGTTCTTGCAATATATGAACTGTAAACATGATCCCGAGACACAGGTCGGTCGGTCGTTCGGTCGTAGGTAGAACGTCGCTTAGAACCGGCTCTTGCTTAGAGCCGGTAGGTATGTACATAGTACCTGTTATATTATGTATTTTACGTATATTGGCTTACAATATGTCAAGATATTTATCAATAAAATGTTTTTTTTTTACACCTACCTGTTAAAATGTCATTTTTATCCAATGGATAACATTTATCAGTACCTACACGGTGGGAATAACTTATCCTGTGGATAATCTAGTTACTCTATAGATAAATAATTTGAAATACACAAAAAATCGTTTATTCCCTTCATAACTACTTATCCCATTGTTAGTCAATTTTATGTATGGTTGGAAATACCGGGCCTTAATAAAATAAATGTGTGCTACTTTAACATAATGTACGCCACTAACACAAACAGTCATCGATGCTGTGCACCAAAACAAATGTAATTAACTAATTAATATACGCCACTGTTGCCTTTCTATCTAAAAACCCTTCCCGCCCTTCATGATATCTGGTTTTTTCGTCAAGGAACAAATCCCATATGAATTCATAACATTTATTGATTAATAAGTATTTGAGCAAACATACAATTGTATTTTTAGTGCGATATTAAAACTGAGGCTCTGGCCATGAATAATTTAATGAAATAATGAATAGCGTTGCTGTTTCATTCTGTGCATATTCCGTGCTCGTGAAATATGAATCAGTGGCAGTCTCACTACCATAACCACCACCACCACCCCCCTGACCCCCTCCCGACATCATCGTGTCATATCACAAGGATTGTTTGCATTTAATTACTGATAGACGCTGATTTAACACGGAAGAAAGTGATTAATTAATACAGTTTAATAATTGATATTTTCTTTCAATTTAGAACTTAGATATTTCACGATATTTGAGACTTTAATGACGTGATAAGACGTACTATAGTTCCATGCCAAAAATCTTGAGTTTAAATTTATAAAATATTAATAAACGTATTTGTGTGTCTATAGATAACAATCTTATACAAATAAAGCTCTCCGTCTGTCATTTTTCACCAATCACCGAACAGTCTCGCGGTGCTAGGCTAAACCGTGTTCTACATTATACTTTATTCGTCAATTTTCTAAAATTTGTCTTTGAACTAGAAGTTGTCAAAGTTTTAATACAATTTATTTTTCAATTTTTTGGTAGAGAATGAAATTCTTACACGTGTTTCAATTCATTTAAAGTACCAACATAAATATATAATTCTTATCTTGTCAACTGTTTATAACCTAGCTATTAGATTTGTAAAATTACTGATTTACGTACAAAACACAATTTATATATTCACCTATTCAAACCAATGATCAACAAAACACTATTAAACACGTGGTAATACAAAATATTTACAAGCGTAATTTTAATATTGGTACTGTTGTTAAAAGTGTCTACTGCGCAAGCACCGAGTTCTAACTTGAAAATATTTTCAAGAAAAGTTTGTCCAAATCTAGTTTTGAATAAAGTTGACCTTGACTACATAAAGTGTTATACACTGTACAATTTCACTGATTTATTTCTAGTACAAGTCACTGCCGCCCCTAGCATTTGCAGGGCCTGGGGCAAAACAAGAATTGCGGGGCCCCAAAACTGGATTTTCGGGGCCCCAAAAGTGGACTTGCGGGGCCCCATCTATATATATATTAAATAACGATATTTTCTTTAAAATTATTAACTATTAACAAAATACACATACTTATATTCAATGATTTTTTTTTTTTTTTTCAACTATTTAGTAACATTTTATTACTTGATGGTCGTAGTGCGGGGCCCTTAAAGGCGCGGGGCCTGGGGCAGGTGCCCCACTTGCCCCCGCCTAGGGGCGGCCCTAGTACAAGTTCTAGTCAAAGAAATAAGTATGAAAATTTGACGAGAATTGTATAATGTAGAACACGCTTAAAGTCGCTTACAGACGATGTGCCAGCGTTCGCCAACAGACAATGTGTACCCTACAGACAATGTGTCGATGAAGCGTCAGTGCTGGCCAAGTACAAAAATAGCTAACATGGGCCAACGCTTGTAAAATGGCGTCTGACAGTGAAAGTGAAGTTATGGTCGAAACTTCGACCTTGCAGTATAACTTCGACATTAAAAGTATAAAAAAAATACTTTTTACTTTAAGTAGATTTCACAATTTAGCAAAAATTGTTATAACCTTCCTTTTGAGCACACGATCTCAATACATGGGATGACAGGTGTGTGCGCGTCGTTTGTACGGTGCTAACATGCATATAAGTCTGCACCAATGCTGGTCAAACTCCTTTGACCTGTGATAAGAATACCGCCTCGGAAGCGAATGTCGACCAGCGGCAAGCCCAGCCTACGCTGGCTGTGACTTGTGGCTTGTTGCCCCTACACACGATCCGCGGAGCTAGACAAGTATAAACATTGGCCGTGATTTGCCACGCCATCTGTAGGCGCCTTAAGAGAAGCGTACAGTACGGGGCGTAACTAGTGACGTATTAGTAGACTGTAGTCTTGGATATAACTGCAATTAAATCTTTTTTAAACGTAGTAACAGTTAAATACAAGGTGTCTCAAAAGAAATTTTATATTTAGTGGATCAATTAAAAAAAAAGTAAGCCGTATATAGAAAAAATGTTTGTAATTATTAAAATACACTTTTTGGGGATTTATTTCTTAAAAATAATATCGTCTAAATGTAGACCCTCGCGTTCTCGGCACTCATTTAATCGAACAGTAAAATTACTTATGACGTCTCGGCAGGTGGACTCAGGGATGGCCGCCATTTCGTGACGGATATTTTCTTTCAAATGCGCCAGTGAAGTCGATTTATTGGCGTAAACTTTAGATTTAAGATAACCCCATAGGAAAAAGTCCATAGGGCTTAAATCTGGACTGCGTGGAGGCCAATTTATGTCACCTCTCCGGGAGATCAATTTGCCTGAGAAAATTTCACGAACACGTGTTAATTAAGCCTCTGACTGGCATCTTGGGGCTTTAATTCTTGCACCAATTGAATTTTGTAGGGGTGCAGCTTTAGGTCTTTGTGCATAATGCGATGTAATGATGATCTATGCACATTTAAAGCACTTGCGCGCTTCCGAATTGAAAGGTTCGGGTCGTCACGAACAGACTGATTAACATTCTCCACGTTTTCTATCGTTCTTGATGACCTAGGTCGCCCGGATTTTGATTTATCCAGCGTTGTACCAGTCTCTTCAAACTTTTTAACCCAATAGCGAATGAGAGGAATGCTTGGCGCATCATTTAAGTGGCGAAAACCTCGAATACTGCAGAATTTTCTACGCGCTACAGTCGCCGAATCACCGTTTTTGTAAAACTCTCGCACGCATAACGCGCGGTCTGCTCTCGAGAGACGCTCCATAGCGACTAAATTCCCAAGAGCCAGGCTACCGATTGACATAACCCCCGCGCCCCTCGGATACGTTGCGTTCACGCAGTAAGCTAAATAAATATAAAATTTCTTTTGAGACACCTTGTATAAACTATATCCTACTATAGTAGTTACTGACATTACATAATGATTGAAAATGGTTAATACATACTTATTCTTACACTAGTTATTCATTTAGACAAAAACTTCTTGTACGTAATGCTGAACAAGTATAATAGTACAGACTATTAAGCTTAGGTAAGTTATCTATGCATAACAGGTTATAAAAGCTACTTTCGTCGAGATTTGTTACATACATTTGTAGATAAGTCTGTCTAATGTCTGTGTAGATGGGACATTTTAGCAAGAAGTTAAATAAATTTTCATTTTATTCTAGTTTGCATACCTGACATTTGTTAAGAGGGTCAAGTGTGTAACTGCATTTATTTATGACGATCTTTATCTCGTTTTTGTAGCTCATTCTTACTTACGTATTGTAACTCTTGTGAGTTTAAGCCCCACGTTGGGCGCCAGTATAAAACTTGAAGGTCAATTTAATGTGGCGCATACCTTGCATACCCAGACCGCAAGCAACTGTTAAACATAAACCCTACATAAATGAAAAAAGTATCTCAGTTATGAAACTTGAATATAATACAAGAAGTCATTAACTACCTCAACCCCAAATTTCATAAAGAGTTCATAACTTTTTAGCAAATCAGCTAATAAACAGTATTTAAAACCCTATAGTCTACACAACAATATAGACGAGTCATCCAATTAGTTAACTAAGAAATTAATGGAGTGAAGAGGAAACCTCGGTAAACACGGTACAATGTTCAAACGGTTACCCATTTGTAATTAATGATCTTCCATATTACTATATAAAAAGACAGCAGGAACTCATTGGTTTCTCAGATGTGGCCAACCAAAGAATCTAAAGACATCATTTTCACTTCAATGTTCAAAGTTAAAAACATTAAAGAACTTTTCTGGCTTTTATATCGACTCGTTTTGAAGGATTTCATATGTACACCTATTACACTTATTATATGTACACGTATTGATTTACGTCATCTAGCTAGTAAAACACCTTAAAAATAAAACAATCCTAAATCTCAAATATTGTTATATAATAATGATCTAATCTCCATCCGTTCGTCGGTTTATCCGTTCGTAATTCATAGGATTGTCACCAGATGGCAGAAGCTTATTTTTTATTTTTACGATTATTTAAACTGATTTGAGATATTTAAAACATTTTGGTAAAAATGACAAATTAATGTAAAAATAAATTAAACATTTTAAATCATCCTTATTTCGATAAACCTATATGATATGCATAGTATAGTATAGGCTATTCCAAACGTTTAGGCGGAACTAACTGGAATTTTCATTTTTGTAAGTTGTTATGAGCTCTTCTTTTATGGTTTGATGTAGGCCTTTGCTAAACAAAATTATCAAAAGCCTCACTTAATCTGTAAAAGTAACTAGAATTTAAAATCTAGTTCCGCCTAAACCAAAAAACAGTCTTTAAAACTCGCCTTAGTAAAAATTAATAACTTTGTCAACTGAATTACCGGTCGAGTTTGGTCATTCATTTCAGCTTATTTCTTTAAATTTAAAATTGGTTGGATATATTTAAAATATTTTGGTAAAACTTACAAACTGATGCAAAATTAAACAAAGGTATTAAAAGATGTAAATGTAATGCATTGCCTATTGTAAAAATGAATAGTTTTCAACCAAAGTGTTTAAAATATGTTTATATTTAAAACTTTAAGTGTATTCAAGGAGTTGCCAATATTTCGTCGGCTGAAAATAATAAGGTTGTATGTGCCATTTTTTGTCAAATGCACTTTTCCATACTATAGAGTTGTATGTCACGTAACCTATTTGTTCCAATAATTTCCATAAGATAGCATTACCGGTGTCGGAGGAAAAAGCAGAAAACCATAGTTGTATGTCTTAAAAAATAAAAAACTTACAAAACATAGTTGTATGTTAAAACATACACCCTTGTATTTTAATTTTTTTTTTTTTTTTTAATTCATAATTTATGGTTGTATGTTTGACATACAACATCTTTTATGTTAAATATAAAACATCTTTTTCGGGCATCTGGGTTACAAAAAATATTAAAAAGAATAAAACAAGGTCTTGAAGACTTGTTAAATATATTTAGAGACATTAAGGTTTCTACAAATAAAAGTCCGTTACCAGAAAACAAGGTAATCGCTTTAAAATCTATGCTGGATTGGATGCCGACTATGGATAAATCTTATTATGAAACAATATTGCCAAGAAAGTAAATCTCAAGAAAATAATAAAAATACAATTTAATTCGTTTATTTTTTTTAATTTCGAATGTTTCAGTTTCAGTTCAAATTATCTTAATTTTTTGTAAGATTAATGTTTAATTTGTTATTATTTTGCAAGCATATTGTTTAATTTGTGTTATTTAATCAAATAAAAATTTAATACGTGACTAACATTTCTTTTACCTTTTCTGGTATCTTTTTAACAATTTTCAGAAACCTAAAAACTGAAGCTTTACCTATAAACTGAATTTCCCCCCGATATTACTTTGAACTACAAAGCTGTATGTAACGTCAAGGTACTAAGTTTCGTGTTTTTCTTAATCACAAAGTTGTATGTTCATTTTTCAAATTGTTAAAATGGTATTATTCTATTTTTTTTTTTTTTTTTTCAAAATAATGCGTTAATGACAATAACATATCAATATATAGTTATTAAAAAAATTTCTTCCTTGTATTGTAACCTTATATTGGTTTTTTCCATGTCAAAATTTTTGAAGCTTGTTTTCTCAAATGTAATACACTTCGACATACAACCTTACTATTTTCAGCCGACGATTTGTTAAAATTTTGTTAAAGTTTTAAAGTTTAAAGATATTATTGCTGGTAGGGTTATTTAAATTTACTATATATTAAGGCGGGCAAACAATTAATTTTTAGGTTTTAGACATGTGGCAACATGAGTGGAGTCGCACACAGAACGTTAAGTTACGACAGATTAAGGGAGACGTTAAACCATGGGTTTCTTCCTGCAGGATTAACCGCAGGAAGGAAACCGCCATCACACGCCTCCGTATAGGTCACTGTTGGTGGACCCATGGACACCTCCTTCAAGGAGAAGAGTCACAGATTTGTCTGTGTTACACTTTTTAACTGAGTGTGTACAGTTTGAGGATGTCAGGGAGAGGTTAGGCCTGTGCTATGACCTGTCAGTTGCTTTAGGTGACGATAGGGTACTCGTGGACAGGCTGATACTCTTCCTGAGAGAATCGAACTTATTGTTTTATGTGTGAAATCTTGCACCTTATTTTAATGTGTTTCTAGTTATTGACTGTGATAATCGATGGTAATTGGCCCCTTTACAGCCTTTTACCATCACCCTGAGTCTGTTCAAATTTTCGAACAGATTTTTTATATTATTTATTTGTGTTTGTCAGTGCAAGATTTCTTTTATTCAGTTTCCGTGTTTTTAATGATTTTAATTTTTTATTTATTGTCTAATATATTGTTTTTAATATATATTCTAGTCATTTAGATGGGCTGCCTTAGGCACAAATAGCCTTTGTTGCTGTGCGCCAAAAATTTTAACTAACTAACTAATTAATTTTTACTGTGTAATTGTTTTTCACGATTTATTTCAAACTTATTTTTTCCGTGTTTGCATTTTCCGTGCGTATTTTTCCGTGTGCGCTTTTTTCCGTGTGCTTATTTATCCGTGTGCGTATATTTATATTATATAAGTAATTGTACAATTTATTATAATAAATTTATTGTAAATTTAACAATATCTTTGAAATTATTTTGCAATGGTCCAGTATTAATGCGGAGACCATTATTTTGGACGTTTGCCATTGCTGATATTACTAGGCTAGAATAGTACAATATAATAAGTATTAGTATCAAAAATATATAATGCTTCAGGAGTTATATAAAATATTTTCGGACGTTTCGGAAACTGCTCAACGATCTGTTTCAGTCTTCAGCGATCACGAGAAGTGATTCACTAAATGTATATCTCATTAAAATATATACATTTGAAACATTATAGGAGTATCTAATATGTAAACATAGCGTGGTAGCGGACAGCACCAGGTAAGGAAAATTACATTTTGACTGATGTATCTCGTTCATTCCGTCAGTTTGCGTGGTCCATCATTATTGAACCAGCCCTTTTTGACCACCGCGTCAATATAAATTTTTGTTGTCAATCTCGCACATAGACTGGCAAATCCTAGCGCCGGTCCTAATCTGGGCAAACAATCACCCAATCCACTGTTTTTGTTTATCTTGACATAATTATATTTTATTATATAACTATTTTAGTCCTAATTACTTCCCTAATAAAATCTTCCTGTAATGATGAAACCAAACATTTCAAAAATAGAAAGAAAAACCAACAAAAACTCGGTAAAAAAATAATAATTCCTTGTATACGTCACATTCCCCCATGTTGTAGTAAATGGGTTTAAATCGCAAGTTAAAAATATTACTTCCGGTGTTCCGCAGGGAAGCCACTTAGGACCCTTGCTTTTCAACATCTTTATAAACGATATAGGTGCCTGCTTTCAAAACTCTTTATTCCTTCTTTATGCTGATGATTTAAAAATCTTTCAACAAATATTTTCTCTACAAAATTGCCGTAATATACAATCTGATTTAAATAGGTTGGAAAACTATCTTAAAGTCAACAAATTAAATGTAAATATTTCCAAATGCTCAACAATTTCTTTCACGAGAAACAGGACCTCTATCAATTACAGTTATTACCTCAACGATGAAAACATTTCTTCCATTTCATTCATAAAGGATTTAGGTGTTACTTTCGATCAGAAGTTAATATTTGATACGCATATGGATCTAATTATCAAAAAGTCGTATAGGATGCTGGGTTTCATATATCGAATAAGTAAAGATTTCAAATGCCATAAAACTCTTCTTTCTCTGTATTACTCATTAGTTAGAAGTCAGTTAGAATTTTGCACTATATGTTGGTCTCCTCAATATTTTGTTTATATAAAAAGGTTAGAAAATGTACAAAATAGATTTATTAAAAATATTAATTACAAATTTCCAAACTCTAAATTGACTTTGCTGTCTCTAGAAAATAGACGAACTATTATGGATATTAACTTTATTTACAAAATATTAAATAACAAAATTGATTGTTCGGACCTTCTAGAAAAGTTATTTTTTCGAATACCTTCTTACAACACAAGAGGTAATGATATATTCTCCCTGTCTATTAAAAATACTAATTCTGCTATTAATTCACCCCTGCACCGTACTACATACAAATTAAATAATTTAGTAGCTAACGTTGATTTTCCGGACATATTTGCTAATAATTTTAATGTTATTAAAAAATATATTATCAATAATTTAACACAAAATGTATAAGTATGTTATATTATATCTTATGTATTAATGTAATTCATCTTTAATTTCTAAAAACATGTGAACTTGTTGTTTATTTGTAACATATGATATGTAGTGCCACTCTGTTATTGGGCCTGTGCCTGTTGGGTGGCCAAAAGTTAATAAATAAATAAATAAATAAATAAATTCCCCTGAAGCAAAGAAAAACAATTTCTTTTATTTCCTTCATTATCCTAACATGCCCTGCGAAAATCTCGCTTTAATTTTTGATTAATTATTTTCCTTTATAACAAAGGTTACTTATTACATGGTGAATTAAATTTTCTAAGTTATAAACTGCAATGTGCTCCGCTTTTCCTTATAACTAAGTTTTCAGAGGTTTCAAAACTTGTAACAAGAAGTTTCAGAGTTAGTTTTAGTTAACTAAATCTTAGTTTTAATTTAATATTATATATTCTGATATTAGCATTTTATATGAGGGCACAATTACAAGATGTTATTGTAATGTGGTTGAAATTTTCTCAAGTCTATAAACTTTGCGAGGGCGGTCTTAGAATCACAAGAATTAATTATTCTGAATGATACACTAAGATAGAAGTTTTACCTAAATGGTCCACAGTGGTGTACTTTATACAAGGTGTCTCAAAAGAAATTTTATATTTAGTGGATCGATTAAAAAAAAGTAATTCGTATATAGAAAAAATGTTTATTAATTATTAAAATACACTTTTTGGCGATTTATTTCTTAAAAATAATATCTTCTAAATGTAGACCCTCGCGTTCTCGGCACTCATTTAATCGAACAGTAAAATTACTTATGACGTCCCGGCAGGTGGACTCAGGGATGGCTGCCATTTCGTGACGGATATTTTCTTTCAAATGCGCCAGTGAAGTCGGTTTATTGGCGTAAACTTTAGATTTAAGATAACCCCATAGGAAAAAGTCCATAGGGGTTAAATCTGGACTGCGTGGAGGCCAATTTATGTCACCTCTCCGGGAGATCAATTTGCCTGAGAAAATTTCACGAACACGTGGCAGAGACATATTGGACGTGTGTGAAGTTGCTCCGTCCTGTTGGAACCATGTTCTTTGGTTATAGCCAGGAAAGTTTTGCAGTTCAGGTACCAAAAAGTTGTGTAACATCTCCACAAAACGCTCTGAATTCACTGTAACTGCACGTCCCCTTTCGTCTTCAAAAAAGTAAGGGCCGATAATTCCTCGCGCCGACATCGCAGCCCATACGGTCACTTTAGGCGAATGAAGGGGTTTCTGATGTTTGCGTTTCGGATTCGTTGCACTCCAGAAGCGGCAGTTCTGCTTATTTACGTGGCCATTAAGATGAAAATGAGCTTCATCCGAAAACAAAATGTTGGTAAACGTTGAAAATCGCTGAATCACCTGATTTACGAAATTAAGCCTCTGACTGGCATCTTGGGGCTTTAATTCTTGCAACAATTGAATTTTGTAGGGGTGCAGCTTTAGGTCTTTGTGCATAATGCGATGTAATGATGATCTATGCACATTTAAAGCACTTGCGCGCTTCCGAATTGAAAGGTTCGGGTCGTCACGAACAGACTGATTAACATTCTCCACGTTTTCTACCGTTCTTGATGACCTAGGTCGCCCGAATTTTGATTTATCCAGCGTTGTACCAGTCTCTTCAAACTTTTTAACCCAATGTCGAATGAGAGGAATGCTTGGCGCATCATTTAAGTGGCGAAAACCTCGAATACTGCAGAATTTTCTACGCGCTACAGTCGCCGAATCACCGTTTTTGTAAAACTCTCGCACGCATAACGCGCGGTCTGCTCCCGAGAAAGGACTACCGATTGACATAACCCCCGCGCCCCTCGGATACGTTGCGTTCACGCAGTAAGCTAAATAAATATAAAATTTCTTTTGAGACACCTTGTATCAGTGACGTGCTGTCTATATGTGCAAAGTGTGCACAGCACACTCTAAATATTTTGTAGTGATGTGCCGGATATCCGTATTCGCGGATGATCTGAAATAAATATAAACCCGTATCCGTTTTTCTAAAGCGGATCTTTAGAACGCTGGAACAATGCCAAAGACAGCAGAGCTAAGGACCAGCACTGGGTTAACCGAAATTGGATGATTTCTATTAAGAAATATCATAATTCAAGAAAAACAAAACGTTGTCAATGAACCTTTGGTTGCGAGAGAGAAAATTGTATTTCCACTCTTGCATATCAAGTTTGGGCTTATGTAGCAATTTTTGAAGGCTTTAAATCCAGATGGACTTTGTGTAGGCTTCACACGTAAAATTTCTGGGATTAACTCTGAAAAACTGAAAGCCAGAATATTTGATGGTCCTCAGATAAGGCAACCTACTGAAGATCCACAATCCAATCCAACCGCATCAATGAACGAGATTGAATCTAATTCTTGGTGTTCATTTATTCAAGTAGTACAAAATTTTCTTGGAAATCATAAGGCAGAGAATTAGTGGAAAATATGCTTTCCAACTTTAATATTCTCGGTTGTATTATGACCACTTACCAGAAAACCTAGGTGATTTTAGTGAAGAACCGTGGGAAAGATTCCATCAGGACATAAAACTATGGAAGATAGATATCAAGGAAGATAAGATACCCACATGATGACCTACTACTGTTTGAGTCTTCAGAAAGACTGTTCTGGTAAACTCCATGCTAGAGTCGTACAAAAGAACATTTTTAAGTGATAAGTGATGAATGTATATTTTTCTACTTTGTGTAATAAATACCCTACTTTGTCTCTTTTGTGTTTGTAACTGGAAGTTGGAGCAAATAGTAACAGTAATAACGTGAAAAATACAAAAGTTAAGAAATAATATATTTTATTGTAAAAGAGGCCAATATAGCGTATCTCAAAAACTAGATCTGATAGACCAAATCCGACGGCAATTTTGGATTCTGTGCCCAAGGAAACTCGCAGGCACCAAAATGTCTCTTGGGCTGTGTTATCTAATAACTTTGACAATTCCTTGAACAACCTTTTGACCCATTTTCGGTCCATGTACACGTGCAGAGCAAATTCGGCTAAAAGGATTTTTATAAACCTCCATATTTAAGCTTTTGACATTGATGTCAACTGCCACTGCCATTGATGGCAGTGGTTGATTATTATTTGGGAAAAATCGGCACGGATTGATCATTATTTGGGAAAAATCGGTTGACTAAAAATGGGAGTTTACTCGTGACGATTTTAAGATTTTTGCGAATATTTAACTACAGAAAAATATTTCGAAAAAATTTAATTAACGAGTTGCTTACGGACAAACAGACAGACCGACAGACATCATGCTAAAAATAGTCAAAACGTTATGTAGGGACCTCAATTCGTGGAGATCCATCGAAATCTCGAAATGTCAAAATCGTTATGATCACAATACCTCCCTTATATATGTTGGCGGTCGGTAAATAGTTCGGATATAAATTTATTGCAAGAAACTTTTATCATAACAATATACATTATAATTACAAATTTTTTACAACAATTTAAAACAATTGTCACTATCACAAGAGCGCAATTAGTTATAACAAGTTTAAAATATACATTTTAAAACAATTACACCAACGCTTATTATCGTTATATAAAATGTACACAGGCTTGAAATAGCCCAAATGACATCTTTAGCAAAATATTTACAAAATACAGATAATTCCGGATAATTCGGACAAAATGAAATTAAACCGAATGATTTAGTACTATATATTTTCTTTTTTACTATACGGCATAAGAACAAGAACCTTGACATAAGATGTATGCAATAGTGCGATCATTAAAAAATACACACATCGGAAAAGTCTAGGAATATAAAAAATATATATGAAAATAAATAGCGTATGGTTTCTTTTGTACGTTTATTGTATTCTATCAATTAAAATACTCAATAAAGAATAGTTTACAGCAAAATAAGCTAAATGTTTTTGCTTAAATGCTTAAATTTAGCGCCTTACCGTTGGTTTGTCACGTGTACGTCTCTTAATCAACTGGTTTCCGTATCACTAGTTACTTCTAGTCTGACTGTCTGTGATACAACATGTAATTTTAAAGTTTAACTTTTATCTCTGGGTTTTTTCTCATATTCTTACTAGTTAAGAATATTTTATAACATTTTAACTTGTCTACTGTTCTTACGGTGATTAATTTATTTAAATATTCTGACATTAACATGGAAACCAAATGGTTAGGAACACCACGTTTTTTTCACGACATCATACTAGAACATTGTTTATGAACATAAGTTATTAGGTCAGTATTATACATTATATTGTTATTAAAAATCATTCTCTCTGTTAAATATTTGTCAAATTTGTATTTCTTGAAATTGTAGAAATATATCCTGATGATGTGAGGTGTTAACCCACGAAACTAGTCGAAACAAATACACTGTTTAAT
Organism: Liopterus haemorrhoidalis; assembly: GCA_963971575.1. Taxonomy (NCBI): domain Eukaryota; kingdom Metazoa; phylum Arthropoda; class Insecta; order Coleoptera; family Dytiscidae; genus Liopterus; species Liopterus haemorrhoidalis. Next base: position 237,728,900 of record OZ020611.1, read on the forward strand.
TTAACATCCTACCTACCACCAGCTGATCGCTCTACAGCTTCAGCTTTAATTCAAATCTGGTGGTGAACATGAACCTGTCAAACCAGAAGACTATAATTGCAATATTAAAAATATTTTTTAATGCAACAATACATTGTTGTAAAGAAATTGTCGTTAATGGTATAATATTGCAAAGGCTTAATAATGTAAAGGTTTAAGTTAAAGGTGACGATTGAGAATCATATAAAGGTAGTATAAATAATGAGCTAGATAATATATTGTCGAATTTTAAGTTATTTTGTCAAAAAATACTTCAAGTAGTTTCTATGGAAATGATACTTATTGGAATAAGTTTGAAATGGGACATTTGTTTGCAAAATGCAAAATCTTAACACTGAGAACGTCAGGATTAATTATCCAAAGCAGATCTCTAAAAATTGTCAGGATGAACGAGCGTTTCGTTGTTATTAACAAACACATTTTACGAAGGTAACTGGTTATATTGATAACGACTAAAGAGGCATTTTATTGTTTTGGTTAAATCATATGGCATGTGTTAGCCATAATGAGTAAAAATTAGATTTGAGATTTAATATTTGAGATTTTAATAACTGAGTTTAAAGACTTGAGACATCAAAATATGAGATTTTGTTTTTGATATTTGCGATTTAATATCTGAGTTATGATATTTGAAATTGATAATTAAGATCTGAGTTTTGAATTTGAACGTTTATTGGAAAAGACAAACGACAGATCACTGAGATCGGAATGGCAAAATAAACTGAGAAATATAATAGATAATGAGTTGAGAGTTGAAAGCTTGTTGAGTACCGCAAGACAAGCCGCTGCCAGTGGAATTAGTCCGGCAATAGCTCTGTAACCATGGTGGCAGATGGTGAGCTATGGCGACGGGCTGATGATGATAATAAAACACTGTGTGTGCAGAAACGAATAGACGGTCTCTGAGCTTGTTGTACTGTAAGCAATCTGTAATGATGGAAACTAAAAGATAGTTACTGAGTATCTGAGCTTGTTGATCTAGTCACTGAGTTCGTGGTAGAGAAATGAAATGATAACAAAAAGTCTCTAAACTTTCAGATCACGATTTATACTTTGCTATTGGAAGGTTTTGTTTTAAGCAAATATTTATTTTAACTAATTGATATTGGTGCATGGTTGATTTTGTAAAAAATCTATTCTGCTCCCAAATTGCTCTATTTACAGATTATTAATTAGGTGAAGAATTTGAAGATGCAGTAGAAAATGAATGGTGGACCAGCTCAAGAATGGAGATTCTGGTATGCAGGGTGCTGTTACTGGTATGCAAGATGCAGGATGCTGTTTTTGGTATGGAGCAGACCACTGGTGATATGCAGGTTGCTGTTGCTGATAACAACAATGCTGTTAATGTTGTGAAGAATATAGTTGCGTCTCGAGAACGTTCCGCATGTCAGTCTTGCCGTGTTAGCGAAAATATCATTATACAACATTTACCCGAATTAACGATCGTGGTGTGCTATATCGTTGCTAAGGCATATTGTTTTATGTAAATAGAATAGTAGAAAATACATCATATGATGTGCGAGACGTATTAGTTGATTAATAAAATCATGTCTTATTATTCATAAAATACCTTTTTTATTAATATGTATATTAGTCTTTGTAGGTCTGCCTTAAGATCTTCCGTGTAACATAGCCTCTATTATATGCTTGTTAAATAAAATGCTATTAGTCCATCTCTGAACATAAACTGCATACCTCCATCTCTTTCAATATCGCTGTTTCCTTCTTTGTCGAATGATAAAATACATTGTTCATGAAATGATGAAACGCTTTTTGCTGTAAAAATTCAATGTCAGTGGTGGTCGTATTATACTAGATATATTATAGAATAAAATGTTAATTGTCTCTATTGCATAATGTTTTTAAATGCAGTAATGAAAATAACGTTTAGTTGTTTAGATAGTGAATTGTTATTTACTATAATTAGTAGATTGCTTTAACTGGTCGCTTATTTACTGTCTTTGTTCAATGCACTCTACATGTGCGTTCCAAGAATGTTCTCAATCAAATTCATTTTACCTAGCAATTTGCAATATATGTTTCTTAATAAATAATTGCCTGATAATAGGGGATAGGCATGATTTTTTTTTATTTTTTATTATATTCCTCTTGTTGCATATAAACATAAAAAACATTTTTTTTTTTTTTTTGTAATTTGAAGGCTTAAAAAAATCATAAATGTATGTAGCGCGCGAAAACGACGTGTGACGTCATACCCCTTCTAACTGACGTATGACACTACTAGCTTACCGGCGTACATAGTCTGTAGTGAACTTATTTGTTTGTATAACTTTCATAGGTTATGTAAAGTTAGAGTGATTTTAGTTAAAATAAAGTTTAATTCTATAAAAACAATTTATACATGTTTACCGAATTAAATTTTATATTAAAATATATAACTTATATTGCAGTATTTCAATTATGCCTCTAACGTTTTGTAACTTCATGTAAACAATGTAGTAAAATTCTGACATCTAAATTACATAAATATTTACATTTTACAGAGTTGCAGCGTTTGTTTACATAAAGTTATAGAATATAAAATAAAAATTACTTTGACACCACGTATTTCCTCAGCACTGTAGCATTAATTATTTTTCATATATTCCATGAGCATAAATGCATCAATGTTGGGTAAATTATCACTCTGAGGCCTAACAAAATCTTTATCTGCCATTTTAATAATAAATGCGTGAAAAATTGCTTAAAAACAAATACAAAACTCTCGAACAATACAATACACACACGTGTAAAGATTATGTTGTAGCTGTATCTTTGATGTGAAACCCCTATCGTTTGACGTCATACTCAGTCGTTTTACTCGGCAACCTTCGCTCCGTGGTCGGCTTATTTCAAATTTACAATATTTTAATTCAAAAATTTGGCTATAATATTAATTAAAATGTAATTTTTGTTTTGTTAGGTGACATAACTAACATTAACATATCAAAATAATGTAGTTTTAAGGAAATACAAATTTTATGCGTATCCCCTATTATCATTAATTCCTGGGTCGAGAACCCTTACTAGGTCTTCGTCTTTTCAAGGACTATTTTCTTATCTGCTTTTCGGAAAATTGTTGTCTGACACCTATTATTAAGTTATTGAGCAATAATATTTTTACTTTTTTTCTACAACTAAAAATTTCCAGATAAGTTAAATTTACTTACTTACTTAATCCTGAAGCCTTTCTACCTTGCGGTGTAACGCTATAGTCTAGTTACTTATTTAATGGTGTTGTTCTCCATACTTCTTTCCATCGTGTTCTGTCCTTTGTATATTTTCTTATCTCCTCCCACTTTACGCCTCTCTTGCAGCTTCTTTTGTTTCTTGGTGCCAGGTTTTTCCTGGTCTAACTTTCTTCACTCCTTCTTCCTTCATAAACTCTTTTTACTATTTTGTCTTCAGTCATTCTGTGTATATGTCTCAGCCATCTTAGCTGTCCTTCTTCTATTATAGTCTCTACTGGTTTTGTGCCTAGTTTTTCTCTAAATATTTCATTTCTTATTCTGTCCAATTTTGTTTTACCTGCGATTTTCCTTAAAATTCTCATTTCGGAGCTTCTTATTTTAGACCTGTGCGTCTCTGTAGTGGTCCAGGATTCTGAGGCGTATGTCAAAATTGGTACTGTCACTTTTTTGAAGATCTCTACCTTGACGTTAGTTGGTATTTCTTTTTTAGTTAAGAACGGTGCTTTGATGCTATTGAACATTCTTCCTGCTGCGCCTACTCTTTCCATAATTTCTACATCTATTTTTCCATCTTCCGCGAAAACTGTGCCTAGGTATTTGAATTTTCATACCTGTTCTATTATTTTGTCATCTACTTTTATTTTGTGTTGCATTGTTGTCCTGCTTATTACCATTGTTTTTGTTTTTTGTGTGCTAATTTTCATATTTATTTTCTTCAATTTTTTATTGTATTGGTTCAGGTTGTTTTAAGTTAAATTTATTGATAAATAAATTGATAATTTTTTTGTTCATTAATTGAACAATTTATTAATAACCTTGAAAATAAAAGGATCACTTTAATTTATTTATAAATTTTTTTGAAATCTTTTTCTGTACCAATATTGACGAAATGCATACGCCACATTTTCGTAATAAGAAAATATTTGTCATGACGAATGTTTATTGGAACTAGGTCAACCAGTAGTACAAATTCATGGACGTTGCACGGTATCGGGGCAGAGGAACCTGGCCAACTCCTCTACATCTACCAGTTCACACGGTGATGACCGATACACCGACGCCAGATACTCGTATAGCTGGTGAGCCAAGCAAGCAGTACCATGTAAGTGGAAGAAGACTTCTCCAGGCTCCTCGACTCCCTGATGGGCAGTCCCCGCCTCGGAGATAGATCCTGGCCAACATGCGGTGGATCGAGGATTTCCCCAACTCCATGGACAGATTCATACAATTACATTGACAACAGTAAAACATTGTAAATGTAATATATATTTAATAAATTGTATTGTTGAAACCAGAAATTGCCTTTCAATCAAACCACCCACTTGACAATATTTATCAAAATGAAAATCTTCACAAACTTACGAGCTGTGAACAAAAACAAGAAAAATAACTAACGATGATGGTGAATTATAACGTTTGCGGTTCTGTCAAATTTGAAAACAAAACACATAACCTATACATTTCTTGGTTATGCTACAACCAAACAGTTGGCAATAACTAAACAGATAAAAACATACAGTCTGTTCCAAACGGTTAAGCTGAACTAGATTTTGCAATCTAGTTACTTTCAGCGTTTAAATCGTGCCTTTCGGCCGTTTTGTTTAAGCTTTGTAAATCATACTTACAATAAACATTTTTTGGTTAAGGTTAATATCATTTTAAAATGTCATTTTCTTCATATTTTAATTTTTTGTGTCATTCTTAATACAAATTTCCCATTTATTTATTTTTTTGTCATTAAAATATCTAAAAAAAATATTATATTCTGACATATGTCATTCGTTTCCATGGTTTCATTGTTGGAATTTTAAATTTTGACATCCCAACGTGAAAACTGAAATAACCCAAGCAAGGTCCCTTCTCGTGACAACCTAAAAGAACTAAATTCCCATTTAGTTCCGCTTAACCGTTTGGAACAGACTGTACCTGGAATTTCATAATAAATTGATGAAAAATAGAACCTGTTCTATTTTCAAAATAAATTGATCAATATTTTTATCAATAAATTGTTCAATTTATTGACGAAATTTGAACACTTTACACACATCAATAAATTGAAGGTCAACTTTTTCAATTTATTAATCAATAAACATGTTCGATGTAATTCTTCCTATCTCTGCTCTAATTCTAGCTTTTAAATCGATTTTATGTTCACGCTAGTATTGCAGATAAACGGATATGATATTTCATTCACAGACGAACCGCATACGCATGGTTTAAATAATAATTTATCCGCCTCCGCAGAAAAATCGGCGGAAAAATCGGCGGCTATCGGCGGATAATTCGCGGATATCCGCGGGTGTGCAGTTCTCTATATAATGACCAAAACATTTTTTTCCCTATAATATACCTAACATTAATCCTCATTCACAAAATATTAAAAATATTTCATCTGTTAGCAAATATTTCTGGGGCACAAAATGTACATCTTTCGGAACCCTCCTGTTCCGAAAGGTGTCCCCTTCTGGTACGAAAGCATTAAAATCTCCCACAGCAGACATAAAATGCTGTAAAAATCATTTTTTTATATAAAATTTATTCCGTCCTAACTCAATAATTTCATTCCTTATCCCTTTATTCCTTTAGGAAAACACCCAATCACACTTCTCATATTCAAAAAAAATAGTCCTTCTGAAAATTGATATAATCTCATAATGTTATTCTCAATTCTTCTTCTTACATTTCTTATGTCTTGGGAAACGTACAATCTGACCTCTTGCAATTTCCACTCTGTTCTACAGATCCCTCTTCTGTTCTCACCTCTTCTACATACATTATTCACGCACAATGAGAGGGAGTGAAACAGAAATCACTTTGGCTACGTCCAAATACATTCAAAACTATACATTACGTTTTGATCATTAAACTCGGTTCAATTATCAAGTAAACTCGGTTCAATTGTTTAGAAAGTTCCATATTTTTCTAGAGATATCTCTATTATTCCATGGTTTCCATGGATACGACATACTAGAAGTTTCCCGAATATTCTACAAAAATTCACCATAGGTGTCCCAGGTGGGAAATCAAAACCTTCTCGTCACAATATTATTATACAAAAACCTCACAGCTTTGATCTTTCTCAATTCCATGTGTCACTGCTCACATCATATCTTTTAAATAATTTTTCTGTTTGTTACTTTTCTTGGTCACAATACTTGTGTGTCACAAGGATCAAATCTTGGTCCTCTTCTATTTCTAATGTTCATCAAAGACATTAACGATGCCACTACTAGTGACGTTTACCCTTCAATGATGATCTTAAAAAAATGTTCTGTGTATTCTATTAATGGTTGCTCTAATCGTAAAAAAATCGATGAAATACATTCAACGGATGTGCCAAAAATAAACTGTATCTAACCTCCCACATTGTAAAAAAAAAAATAATCTTCACTCGAAAAACAACGCCTATTATCTTTCCATAATCTATATCCAATCAATCTTTGTTACGGTTTGAAAGCACTGTGGATCTAGGTGTATCATTTGATTCAATGCTAACATTTAATTTACACTCCCATAAAACTTCCTCATCTTATCTTAAAATGCTTAGCTTCATTATTTGCTACTCCCGCACCTTCTCTGATATCAATATAATCTTTCTTCTTCTTATATTGCCATGCTGTAAATTTCGCCCTGCTGAACTTTCTTCTTATGCTCGTTTACCGTAACATGTAGAAGTCTGCAAGTCTCGCCAATATATTGTTTCCCGCACTGGCAGGGAATAGAGTAGACACAGTTTTTGTTTATGACAGATTTTGGTTTCGTACATGATAGGATAGATCTTAAAGTCGAACTCGATTTGAAGGCTACTTGGATATTATGCTTCTTTAGTATCTTACCAATTTTCTCAGATACTCCTTTATAATAGGGCATAGAGACATATCTCACTTCGTCAGTTCTAGGTGCGTTATTTTTCTTATGATTGATAGCATCAGTAATAATTTTATGACTGTAGCCATTATCCTGTAAGGTGGAATGGATGTTCTACAATTCAACTTTTAGAAGCCTTTTAGAAGAACAAATTACTTCTCTATTAACTGGCTCTATTAACTATATGTACTATATATTAACAATAATGTGACAAACAACTTTAATCCGGTCGTTAATCCTCCGCAGGTAGTCCCGCCCCAACCCATACCTAATCCCAACCAATAGCAACGCACCTATAACCTGTTCCCATTCTTAAAATACTCGGTATAAAAACTCGAAGAAAACTGAAATGTTTATCACTTCTAGATCGCCCTTAGATCGCTGAAGACGGAAACAGATTGTTGAGCAGTTTACGAAACGTCCGAATTTTTTTTTTTTTTTTTATATTACTCTTGAAGTATTATATCTTTTTGATATTAATACTCATTATATTGTACTATTCTAGGCTAGTTCTATCAGCAATGGCAAACGTCCAAAATAAAGGTGTCCGCACCAAATTAGAATACTGTTCTGTAATTTGAAATCCTATTTACGAGGTCCAGAAAAACGCAACTGAAAAAATTCAGTACATGTTGGTACTTACCAACAAATGGCTTGATAAGACCTGAGCACACCTTTCTAGCTGTTTGATTTATGATTTGTAATTTCTCACCTGTAACAAAAAACAAAAAAGAATATTAATTCTGAGTACAAAAAAATTCTTCTAAGCTTATATTAGTTAGAGTATTAAACAGCACAAAATCAGAACAAAAACAATGCAGGCTTGGTCAGCTTCTCAGCTTTAACATTGCCCTCACACCAGACAGTACCTAACAGTGCATCAACATGTCAATGTGGAAGCTCTTCAACTACTTGACAATCAGAACTTAGTTCGACGAATGAAGAAAACCAAACCCTTCGAACCTGTGTAGTTTACTGTAATGTGTAAAAGTAGAGCATTAGGCCGAGAACATACAGAAAGCCGGCTTCGGCTTTACTGGCAACAAGCACTGATCTGCCGCAGTATCTGTCAATGTTTTCAAATATAACCGCACACGTTGTGTACTGGTCGGCGCCAGTTGTTGTCGGCTACCCGCTTACCGAAACGTTTAAGCAGTTTAAGCAGCTTGTTGTCAGCGCCGAAACAAAGAAATATTTAAAAAACCTTGCATCATCTTCTTTTAATTGAGGAAAAAGGAGGTGGTATTCCACATATTTACGTCTCCTTTGGTTTATTGCATGTATACCTTTTCCTTTTGGTTCCATTTTTAAATATAGTGATTCTGTTAGAAACAACTCCAAAGATAAATCAGACTCGCCATTTTCACTTATTTGAACATATAATTGAGCCAATATACGAAAGAGTAGCTATACACTTTCAAAAGTAGCGTTCGCTCTTTGCTAGACCAAATTAAAAAATCAGCTGTGGCCACCACAGGACCGACCGCCATCATAAAGTAATTGTATAAAATACATTCTAGCAGCAGAGTAGAAATAACTTGGCCTAATATTTTCTAATAGAGATATTATTTATCATAACCATGGAAACGTTACATATAAGTATGAAAAAATGGAGACAAAAAAATTTTAAAAAATTTTACAAATATTTTTCAAAATTTTTCGTTTTATCTTTCGTTTCAACTTTTGCTCAATAAATTTTTTCGAAATATTTTTCTGTTGTAAAATATTCGCAAAAATCTTAAAATCGACACGAGTAAACTCCCATTTTTAGTAAACCGATTTTTACCAAAAGTTGATCAACTTGTGCCATTGTTGTCATAAGCTTAAATATGAAGTTTCATAAAAATTCTTTCAGCCGAATTTGCTCTGCACGTGTACACAGACAGACAGACAGACGGACGGATGGACGGACGGACAGACAGACAGACAGACAGACAGACGGACGGACGGACAGACAGACCGACAGACATCATGCTAAAAATAGTCAAAACGTTATGTAGAGACCTCAATTCGTGGAGATCGATCGAAATCTCGAAACGTCAAAATCGGTATGATCACAATACCTCCCTTATATACTCGTCAATAGACAAAATATTATAACCACTTATGATTTTTTTAAAATTCATTGTTTTACACAAAATAGTAATACACCAATTTTATTTTTATTTTGTATTTTATTATTTCAAATTATTTTAGTACATTTATAAAATGTTTTTTAATATTTTGTGTTGGCCCCCTTTGCTTTTATTACTGTCGCAATTCTTGGAGGCATACTCTCAATACATGCCCTAATACAATTTTCAATTTCTGGAGAGCCATGCCATACTTTTTTAATATTATCTATTAACTTGTTTATTAGTATTATTTAAATCATAAACAAGTCTTCAGGAGGTTCCAAATATTTTCGATAAGATTGATGTCCGGCGAATTACCTGGCCAGGACAAAATCGATACTTTTTGTTCTTGCAAATCAGTCTCAGAATAAAATACAGAGTTGAAGATGTTTAAAATAGCTTATCTTTTAATAAATACACGATATGTTAAAGAAATAAATAAAGCAGCATATGATTGTATGTCGGCGTTTTTAATAAACAGTTGTTTTTGTAAGTGGTTATAATATTTTGTCTAGGTACTGTATGTTGGCGGTCGGTAAAAATGTATGATAAATAGGAAAAAATAAATAAAAACTTCAATATATAGGTTATGTCATCTGTCAGTGTCACATGCAATATCGGCGTTTAGCGTGTGCTCAAACAGTAACCCAGTACCTTTGTTTTCGGTACCGTTTGTCAGCGCTGATTTACTAGCTTTCTGTATGTTCGCGGCCTTTGGCATCCCAATGGTAAAGAGATCAAGATATTTGGTGGCAAGCACGAAGCCCGACTTCAACAGCATGTCATTGTAGAAACTCTTCAATTACTTGACAATCGGAACTTAGTTCGAAGATTAAAGAAAACCATACCCTTCGAACTTGCGTAGTTTAGTGTGATGTGTAAAAGTTGAGTATTAGGAATGTGAGTGTTTAGTGTCTTTCGGACGTGTCAGTTGGAAACTTAAGAACGTTATTGGATTAACTATAGTATTTAAGCATTTAGTTTTCTCTAGACCAGTTTTAATTAGATACACTCCTCAGGGTTATATTAGTTTAGTTTAGTTTAGTTTAGTTTTATTCTTGTTTTTCATGTACATAAATATTACATAATAACAATGTACAACAATAATACTATTACATGAAAAGAAAGTCCATACATAATAATATAAGAAACTATTTAAAACATTAGAGATATGGGCAGTGAAAAAATAACTAAATAAATAAACAATAAATATGAAAATTATCTAAAAAAAAACCCTTAACGTCATACAATTCTCTTTCAATTAGGTATTTTTTAACATTGGTCTTGAAGATGAGTGCATTTTTTGACAACTTTATTTCATCAGGAAGCGCATTATAGTATTTACAGCAATTGAAATGGGCACCTCTTTGGTAACAGGTTAAATTGTGTGGCCTTGGAACTACTGCATCTTTGTTCCTTGTGTTATGGGAATGTTCGCTTTTAGGAACAGTTGTGTGTTTTTGTAGACGAACATACAAAGAGATAGAATATATTCTGCTGGTTGAGATAATATGTTAAGTTGGGTGAAATATTTCTTGCACGAGTCTCTGGAGCAGTGTTGCCAGATGGTGAAAAAGAAAAAATCGTATCAACACTTCAAAATGATCGTATTTTCAAGAAAAAAATCGTACAAACAATCGTATTTTTTAAAAAATAATCGTACATAAATTTGCTGCGTAATTAATTTAAAAATGTATAATACAGCAAAGTCCTTTTTATAAATTTTTATTGAATTAACAAAATACTTAGATAATAATTATATAACATGTATATATATATATACACATATATCACTTGTAAAATACAAGTAATGAACAAAAATAAAAAGGTCCTCACTAGTAAAATACAAGTGATGAGAAAAAAAAGGTCCTCATCTCTACTTTTAAATCCATATCTATATATTTACCTAAGATCCATAATGCTAATTAAAATTTTTTGTATTTCCATCCTTCTTGGAGGGCCCCCACTGAGGGCGCCACTGAATATAGTACTCTAACTCAGTGGTACTCAACCTGGTCCCTACTGCCCACTAGTGGGAATTTTTTGGTGGGTGGTAGGGGTTTTGTCCAATGCTGGCTACTTTCCGTTTTTTTTTTTTTTAATTTAATTGTCGTTTTAAAAACATGAGATGATGCAGTAAGTTGTTTTATAAAGATTTTTGCAGCTAAATTTTTCGAAATTATTTGGTAGGTTATTATTATTATACAACAGGTGGGCGGTATGAAAATTTTTCTACCAATAGAGATGCTAAAGTGGGCGGTAGGTATGAAAAGGTTGAGTACCCCTGCTCTAACTAATGAGGCGTGAGCTTTATATTTTTGAATATTCGAATATGCCCGAGCATACCCGATCTTAGCGAGATAAACCATTCTATTTAAGAGCGCGTCGATTTGAAATCTGAGGGCAAAATATTCAATATATCGCATTATATAATATTATTATTTAACTTACAAAAATGTATATAAATAAATAAGTTTCATCAATAAAAACATCAAAAAAATCGTACATCTGATACCAAGAAGTCGTACATCGTACACATGCAAAAATAATCGTACAAATACGATTTAAATCGTACATCTGGCAACACTGCTCTGGAGTTCAGCGATTGAAGGACTCGTATTGCTGACTTTTGGAAACGAAATACTTGTTTGCAATTAGTCGATTGGATAATATTGTACTTTAAATGTGAGTGGAAGCATGAAAAGTATACATTCTTTAACACTTTGATGCTACAATTCAGTTTCAACGACCTTAGGAGGAATAAACATGAGGACAACCTTGTACACAGTTTATCGATGTGGTCTGTCCAGTTAATGTTTTTGTCTAGCGTTAGTCCTAGTACGAGTGAGGTATCCGATATTTTTACTTTTTGATTTTCAAAATTTAATTGCTTAGGCGGAATGAATTTATTTTGTGGTGTTTTGAAGACTACACAGGATGTCTTATCAATATTTAAGGTTAATTTATTTTTATTTGCCCATGTGGATGCTATTTTCATTACGTCATTAAAGGAGGTTTCAATAACTGTCGTGTTTTTACATCGAGTAAGGAAATTATTGTCGTCAGCAAATGAAGTCACAGTTAAGTTTGTCATATTCGTAAAATAATTAGGTAAGTCACTTGCGTAAATTAAAAATAGAGTAGAAGCCAAGACACTTCCTTGTGGGGCACCTAGGGTAACAGACTTTTTGTCGGAAAAATGTGACTTGTTATTATTTCTATCGAGGTGAATTGGGTTCTGTCAGTAAGGTAAGATTTGATCCAGTCTAATGCGATTCCTCTTATTCCGTATCGCTCCATTTTCATGAATATAATATCATGATGAATGCAGTCAAAGGCTTTACTCAAGTCTAAAAAATTATCGATTACATAATTATAATATTAATTAAATAATCGATTAATTATTACCATCTCTACTCTGGTCCTGTATTATTGTACTTGTCCTGAGAGCGGAAATTTTAGCACGCAGCCGGAGGTCTCATTTGAAGTTACAGGTCGAGTAGCAGGCAGGCAGAGGATGGAGAATGGAGAATGGAGGATGAAGGGCAGTATAGAAGGTGTCTCCAGGCAGCTATTCTGAATCACAGATTATGTAGTCACTTAATTTTGTAAACCTCGGAGAATAGAAACAGCCAACTCACACACTATGATTTATACTCTAAGTGAATTATGATGTTACACTTTAAACAACAATTTTAAAATTATTCTAGTAACTCTTAGTACATTTAAATCTGTACATCAGTGGTTTCCAAAGTGGTGGTCGCGCCCCCCTGGGGGGGCGTGCAAGATTCACCAAGGGGTCACGGGTTAATTGCAAATATGTCATTTTTTTTTCAATCGATATAATGTAACAGCTAATAATATTTTTACAAAATAATAAGCATCCATACAAAGTTTTTTCCGACAAAGATTTTATATCAAAATTAGCATATAAGGAAGATATTTTTGAAAAATTAAACTTTTTGAAATCGTCGTTACAAGGAATTCACATGAATACATTTTTTCAAAATGATAATATAACCTCGTTTATTGTTAAAAAAAATTCTAAGAGAATGCAGAAAGGAAAAGGAAAAGAACACGCAAACAAGTTGTGGAATAGAGAGAAGAAAGTACTATGAAAGAAACTGATATGGCCTGGAGGAAGTAAGGAGAATGCAGGAAGAAGGCAAGGATTACCTGCAAAGAATGGTGGACAGAGACAAGAAAGTACAGGACCAAGAAATACAGAATAGAATAGACAAAACAAGATACAATGAAGAATACCATAAGATAAAAGGCGGAACATTACCAAGCTACTTGAGAGACAATAACAGACACCAGAAGATGATTGCCAGATTCAGATGCGGGAACGAGGCGGCAGCCAATTAATTTTGGAGGGATGAAGAAGAGAAGAAGTGCCGGACATGTAGAGAACAACCAGAAACCTTGAATCACTTAAGATGCTGTCCAGAAATAGGGGAAGAGCCAACACGGTTGGAAAAAATCTTGGAGGAGGCAGGAAGCGGCATAGAATGGATGACGAGAGTCAAAAGAAGCCGAACTCGAGCAAATTAAAAGAAAGACTAGACGTTCCAGAGGAAATAATATACTGCTTAGCCATTTTTTATAGTTTATTTTCAAAGTTATAAGATTTCTTGTTCGTTATTTAGTTATTTATATTTTTTTTAATTAGGAAGTAGATTTAAATGGGATATTTAGTTCATACACATATTTTAGAATGTAAATAAGAAAAAATAATGTACTCTAATTCAATGCCGAAAGGCAAGAATAAGATATTATTGATTGATATTAAAAAAATTTAATGATTAATTGAGTAATTTTTTTGAGTAATTTTGGCAGAAATAATGTCTAAATAATTTATTTTGCAAAAATAAAATTTTGATCGTTAATCCACGTACTAAGGGCTTTCATTTGATACCCTACTCAGAATTATAAAAAAATATTTTTGTTTTCGATGAGCACATATTTGCTTATATTTGTAGGCGAATATGTTTTTTAGCTGTTTTAGTATTTTTCCTATATGCGCGTCAAAAAGTTGTATAAGCATGTCAAATTTCAACTCTCTAGGTTTAGCCGTTTTGCCACAATTTTTACCGAACAGACAGACAGACAGACGACAAAATGACGGTATAAGGGTTTTTTGGTCATACCTACAAAACTCTAAATACAAATTCATTATAAATTTTGCCACGTTTCGTAGAAAGAAAAAAAAAATTAAAAAACTGAATATATCAAAATCGATTGCAGTTTTTGGTATTATTATGTGGTAAAACTTCTCTTTAGATTGATACCATTTCATCTCCAATGAGAATAAGCCATTTAACAGTCAGATTAGAGAATACTGGAAGAATTTCAGTATTCAACACGCATTGCTTTTAAATCATCATATTCTGGTTATATATTAAAATATTGGAAGAACAATTGCGATAGAAACAATCTGGAGGATATGTGATAGGAATGATAGACGGAAATCCTACACTGAATATACTATGCATTATTTACAATGTGGTATTTCGCTGTTTGGAAAATTTGATGGAAGCAATTTGTTTCACAGATGTACATTTACTTTAAATAATGAGTCAAACACATGGCTTTAGAAAATCCTCGCACTTGAATACAATATCCTCAAAAATATAATATTTGGGTTGGTATTTTGGCAACTGTATTATTAGTCCTGAGACAAAACGGGACCTCTTGTCTCGTTAGGAAGGTTCACGTGGGTAGCTGTACACAAGAGAAAAACATTAACATTAATTGTATTTATTACATCTTAAGATGTACACGTCAATTCTTAGTTATTTCATTGTAAAAAGGGGCGGCAAAATTATAGTAATTATTTAAACTCTAATACGGGATATTGAACTGAAGGTTCGTGGCTTATACTCGCTCTCATTGTCGCTGTGTGAAGGAATCCTCCTATAAATTCCCGTAGTGGAACCGACAGACAGTGCAAATACCGGTCGTTTGTAGTCGGCTGGATTCAGCAGTGGTGTCATCCTGGACAGACGGGGCATGGAGTGACCTGCTCGCTCACGTACTGTGAAATCGTGGTGTGAGGCATGATCACGGCGAGTACACGGAGATTTCGTTGTAAATGAAGCCGGCCCAGTCCGGATGTCAGTACTGTAGCCGGTTGATATGAGTTTATTGTCCTTAAGACGTGTGCTTTCAATTGTACTCCGAGTATCACCGTTCTCCAACCTCACGTTGATGGCAACAACCAACGACCGGTGCTCCGGGCTCTCGCCCGTCACACCTGACGTGGGGTAACGTTGTGAGTGCAACCCCCATATATAGAATCTCGTAACGGCACCAGATAATCGCTTCCTAGTCGAAACCAAGATCGAGCGACCCAAGGGTGTGACCGTCCGCACAAACGTCTCTCGCCGCCGACGCGGACTACGTCAAAGTACCCTGGCAACACGAGCTCTGAAGAGCGCATGCCCAGAACACCTCCGCCACCGGAAACTACATACCTGATTTAGCCGACCCCATCTGTCGTAAGCTACCCTATCTCGTGACTGCACTAGATAACCGCTTCCTAGTCGAGACTAAGATCGAGCGGCCCAAGAGCGTGACTGTCTGCCCAAAACGACTCTCGTCGCCGACGCTGACCATGTCAAAACACGCAAGGAATACGGACTCCGAGGAGCGCGTATTCAGAGAATTATCTCAGTCACCGGACGAAGGTACCTTACGACATCTGAGCCCTAGAAACGCAGAGCATACGATTCACCTCGTGATGGCACTAGATAATCGCTTCCTGGCAGGGCCAAGATCGAGCGACCCAAGAGTGTGACCGTCCGCCCAAACGGCTCTCGCCGCCGACGCGGACTACGTCATAACACCCAAAATACACGGACTCCAGAGAGTACGTGTATCGAGAAGTGTCTCCATCACCGGGTTAGCGTATACCTTACCTTCTAAGCGGCGTCCTCTTCTTCCGTGGTTCAGTGGAATGTAGCCCTTACGACTGGCCTCTCGTTGTAGTCTGCTAGGTTGGTTGTTGGACGGCATCGGCCCGCTGTAACCGCTGTTGCACTGCTCTGCCAGCCCACTGGGTCGGGGTCGGAGCTTACTTTGGAATCTTTCTGCAGTTACTCGTTCAAAGGCTCGTTTACGGCTGATCTCGTGGCCCTTAGTTCCATTTCTTTTATATCAAACAGCTGATGGCAGCGGGGTGCATGGAAGCTAGCTAGCTCACAGGTCATTAGCACTTGGCGTCTGGAATGTTGTTTAGATGTTTTTTCAGATGTCCCACTTGAAACTAACATGTGTCAGGGATGGCGCCTTCCAGTGGCGTAGTTGACTGACGGCGGGTGGCCGTTCTGTCACGGTCCTTTAGAAATAGAAAGAAATTTTAATTCCGAGATATACTTAGATCTTTTAGTCGCTAAAATCAGGAGGTCTGGTTCCAACATGACGAACTTCTTGGGCATTTTGCAAGAGAAGTTCCCCTTCTTGTTGATGGATTGGTCGAGGTGGCACAATAAACTGACCAGCCAGATCTCCCGATTTAACACAGCTTGATCTCTTTGTGAGGTCATCTTAAAAGGAAATTCATAAAATCCTGCAACCACATATTATTTCTAATAAAATACTTGAGGACAAAGGACTTTTACACTGCAAATCTTAGTGAGTAATAGTACTCCTTTTAAATGAGTACATTTTATATTACTCATTTAAAGTGCGTACTTGTACTCACTTTGAAGAAGGAGATATGTGTACGCACTTGAAGTGAGTACTAGTACTCGTTATAAATGAGTACTTCAAAATACTCACGTAAAACGAGTACAAGTACTCACTTCTAAAGCGGAACTGAAACTACGCGTTATATGTGAGTACTAGTACTCATTTTAAATGCGTACTTTTAATACGCGTTATATGTGAGTAACCTAACCTAACATATTAAATTTCCTGTCATATAAGCTCTTTAAAACTAAGCAACCAAATAATAGTACAATATTAACGTTTATTAGACAATTAAAAATTTTTAAAAAAAAGTGCCAAAGTATCTGCTGATTAATAAGTGAATTTAAAGTTAAGTAAAAGTGAAAAATAATAATAATAAAGTGAAATGTAGCATTGAGAGGCTGCTGAAGCCAGAATTTATTTTTGCATAGTTTTTGTTTAAGAAGGTTCGGAAGCCTCAAAGTTAGTTATACAAATATGCAGTTTTAATATAAATGCGATATAATAATAGCACATGTGATGATTGCATTATTTTAGGAATAAATGCGCTCAGATTAATTCAGGTACCTTCTAGATATGTTTAAAGATTTAACATTGATTCTATTATACGACATAATTACCGAGACAATTACATTATATTTTAGATACTAAAATAATACGTTTCAAAATGTAACTAAGGAGAAAAT
The DNA here is from genome assembly GCA_963971575.1 of Liopterus haemorrhoidalis. Taxonomy (NCBI): domain Eukaryota; kingdom Metazoa; phylum Arthropoda; class Insecta; order Coleoptera; family Dytiscidae; genus Liopterus; species Liopterus haemorrhoidalis. The sequence continues at coordinate 237,746,492 of OZ020611.1, forward strand.
CATAATTTTTATCTTCTATTATTCGTAGAAATTGTTCAGAATAATTTATTGAATTTTAGATGATAACTAAGTTCATACTTATACTTAATCATTATGATTATTTTAGTTGTAATATCTGAAAGGTTTGAAATTTTTTTAAATAAATATATTCAAGAAATAATAATAATCGCATTTTATTATTTACAGAAAAATATGAAGCTTCATAAATTCTGGAAAAGGATTGCATTGAAAATTGGCAAAAAAGTGTATAAATTATTGATTATAATAATTTAAAAACTATTTTTCTGATGTTCAATCAACATTTTTACTTTTCCTGAATTTTAAAGCTTTATTGTGACGTCACTCAAGAAAAGAGTTTTATACCTATGTACGCACTATAAGTGCGTATTACTACCCTCTCTTCCTTTCCACTACCCATTTAAAACGCGTACTAGTACTCACTTTAAGTGAGTACTAGTACTCATTTAAAGTGCGTACAAAAGTACTCACTTGTACGTGAGTAAAAACGAGGACAAGCAATGTACGCACTTTAAATGAGTACTAGTACTCACTTGAGATTTGCAGTGTAACAATGCCGTTTGCAATGGTAAAAGGATTTATAAATTTTCGGGTTTTAACAGTAAGATAAAATAAAAAAAATACCAGGAGAATAACTACCAGAGAGGAAATTTAAATGATAATAAGACGTGGTCTAAAGTAAAAAGACTTTGTTTAAAAGATTAAGAGTGATGAAACTATATAATAAAAACACAATATCAACATTTTTCCAAATACATAACTTTCCCATAAAGCTTAAAAACGTTACTTCAGAAACCTGAATGAAATGTTGAAAGCTTTTATTCAAATCTCCAATTGTTCGTTAGACCAAATTTACTTTAAAATATATAAAATTGCTTTACTGTAAAACTTAACAATTAAGAACAGATTAAACTATTTAACTAAAAATTTAAATCTTTTACAAATTCAACTTGAATCACACTATGAATGTTGAAAGATTTATAAATTTGAATACTTAATTAATTTTTTCCGAGTACGCTAAAGACTAAAGTTACACAATTACGATATCTTCTTTGCTTACCTCCGGCAGGAGCTTGTCTTTAACATTTTTACACTCCTTACAAAAGTTACGAGTATAATTACATACCTTGTATATAATTACAGAGAACAAGACTTTATATTTCAGGAAAATTGGCACCCATTATAATGTCAACTGTTGTCAAAGAATATTTACTTGATTAATTATTTTTAAAATGTACTTGATTAATTACTTTTAAATTATTACTATTATGTTTGATTTTTTTAAACTGAAGGTTTCATTATTTTTAAAGACAATAACTTTAACTCCATGTGAACTGTGACATTATGACAGATAATCGAATTGAAAAAAAAAATAGAGAAACTGAGAGGCAGCGGACGAAGAGACTTATACCAAATAGATAGGATATACAGAACAATAAACGAACAGACGGAGAGACTAACAAATTGAAAAAAACTACACCAACAAACTGAATAAGTCACAGCAACATGAAAACAGAGTAATAAACAAATCGACAGATTGATAGACCAGCAAATGAACAAACTGACACAATAAAAACCCTACCGACGAACAGATCCGAAGACCAACCAACAACATGACAACAATAAATTTATAGATCAACAGAGTTAGAAACGAACACACCAATAAACTGAAATACAAAAAACTGATACACCAACAATAAACAACGTATCAGAAGCAAGAAATCGTGTGCTTTTAGAACACCTGAGAAAAAGCAATAATAATGAAGAAAACGACGATAGAACCTCACTTTCTAGTAATTACAAAGATGAAACAGCTCTGGACCAGAGAAAAAGGTTCGAAAAAATCTTCTTGTTGGAATTGTTTTGAGGAAAAAAATGCCAGAGGCCCTACCACAAAAAACTCAAAAGGATTGAATACTTATTTGGCATTACCATTAGAAAAACGAACATGTCCTTTTCAATGGTGGAAAATTCAGTATAATACGTTTCCGAAGTTGGCATCATTAGCAAAAACATTTCACCTCCGGCCAGTTTTGTCTATTCCAATGGTTCCCAACCGTTTTGTCTAGCGAAACTCTTTTAGAATCAATTTATATGGTGGAGCCCCTTAGGCCTACACTATGTTTTACAAATTAATGGTGTTCATAAGTACTGTTACCAAGGAGGGGGTAGAATTTTTACTATAATTAGAACTATTAATTTCACATAAAATTTACTTTTCTCTTCCACAGCTCACTTATTGATAGATAGATTTTTATAAAATGAAGCAAATAATCAAAATACAGGCAATTATTATTCAAACTAAAATGCATCTCGCCTATCACATTCCAGCTAGTCATAAACCAACTAGAGTCAGAAATCACTCGGACATACATTCAAAAATTTTGTTCAGAATGAAATTTCCAGTTTTCTTATTTTTATTCTGTTTCTTATTTCTGATTCTTATGATTTTATTCTATTTTTATTTATTTATCCGACGGCGACGAAGCCCCTTAGAAGTGCACGCGGAGCACAGGTTGATAATCAATGGTCTATTCAGAAAGATTATTATCTGAATTTGTAAATATTTACGAATAATGCCGCAACAAATAAATACAATAAGTAAAATATTTATTTGAGCGACCAAAAACAGTTCTTTTTTATCATCTAGTACCGGCCATAAAGTAAATCTTTTTCAGCCCAGGCCGATTTGCCTATTTTTGGCCGCTGGATGCTAGAGCCATCTAAATGTCATTTCTCAAGATACAAGATCTCCATGGTTACATTGAAACAACTGACAGTCCAACATTTATAATAGAAATAATTGTTCAGTAACCATAAATTATCCAATGTAAATAAATAAATATAATTTTTCTAATAAAAATTCCTTTTGGTTGACCAAAAAATGTAATGTGCACCTTGGCCAAAAGGATCTTTTTCGTCCTTATCTGTTTGAAGTCCTCGTCTGCACCTCGGTCTTTAAATTCAGATGCGGCCGAAAAAGAACTACTACCATGGTACACAAATAACAATTATATACTCATGTATAGTTAGTAAAATGTTTCGTTTTTTATATCTACTAACTTTGTACTTATTTGTAAAATGAATATTCAATGATTCAATATTCACATAATCAGGTCTGGGAAAAAGTTCGTGGCGTTTTTACCGATAGACGGCGCCAATTGGAAATAACTCAGAAAACACAGATCGCAGCGACACCACTAAGCGCTCGTTGGAAAGGTGACAGTTCGAGCGTTACTTTAAGTGTCTAAACATCATAATTTGTGCAGTGGTTGGAAAGTTGTTTGCGTTTGAAAAGTAATGAAAAATTGCGCTATATTTTGCAATATTATTACGATAAAGGGAAGAACGCTGCGCAGGCTTGTGAAAAAAATTGTGCTGTGTACGGTGAAGGTACTTTATCGCTTTCGTTCTGGTAATTTTAATGTGAAAGATGACTCACGCTCTGGTCATCCAATCAGTGAAAAAGCTGATTAAATTCTTGAAAAAGTCCAGAAAGATAGGCATATCAGCAGTGTCGATATTGGTACGGAGCTAAACATTGACCACAAAACTGTTTTGAACCATTTACGGAAAGCTGGCTACAAAAAGAAGCTCGATATATGGGTTCCTCAAGGGTTGAGCGCGAAAATCATGATAGACCGAATTAACATCTGCGAAGCGCTGCTGAAACGCAATGAAATCGAGCCATTTCTAAAACGTGTCATAACCGGGGATGAAAAATGGATCACGTACGACCATCGGAAGCGTAAAAGATCGTGGACAAGGGATGGTGATCCGTCACAAGCGTTCGCTAAGCGAGGATTGACGCCGAACAAGGTGATGCTGTATGTGTGGTGGGACTGGAAGGGTATCGTCAACCATGAGCTACTTCCAGATGGTCACACGATTGATTCTCAACTCTACTATGGACAACTAGAGAGATTACGCCAAACAATTGAAAGAGAACGGCCCGAATTGAATAATAGGAAAGGTGTTGTCTTTCATCAAGACGACACACTTCTTTAATGACCCGTCAAAAATTGCGAGAGCTTGGTTGGGAAATTTTGTTGCATCCACCGTATAGTCCAGACATAGCACCCTCTTACTATCACCTATTCCGCACTCTGCAGAATTCTCGCAATGGAATTAAGCTGGTTGCAAAAAAAGCCTGTGAAAACCACTTGATTCAGTTTTTCAACCAGAAACCACAGAAGTTCTTCACCGATGGCATCATGGCTCTAACGGAAAAATGGCGAAACGTTGTCGATAATAATTTCACACTATAACAAAACCAGTTAAATTTTACTTTTAAAAAAACGCTTCGAACTTTTTCCAAGACCGCAAAATTGAATTTATTACATTTTTATTCGTATATGCTGAATAATACATAAATAGTCAGCCAATCAACGAATAATAATTCCATTATTCGAGAGTCGGCCGAGCGGAGAATTTAGTTCTGAATAAGCATAATAGCGAATAATGCCAAAATACTTGTCTCAACCCTACAAGAGATATTTTGAAACATTTTCTGATAGCTATCAAAAGATAATTTTCTAATTATCCGTGTTTTTGTTTTCTATTTATTTTTAAACAAATAATTTAATGACTAGCAATCAATCTGACTTCTGATTTTCAGTATAGACACCAATAAATACCTTTAGCGCAACCTCGACAGCGCAAAGAATTTCCTTTATTTTCTTTACCGAGTTGTCATAACAAATTTCGAGTTATCAAGACCTACAGTTTTCAAAGGTTGGTCTTAGGTCACATTTTACGAGTCAATAACAACAAAGTTTGATTGTTTTATGTGAAATCACGTGCACTGTTGTGGATCATTTATTTGTATTATGGCACATTATGTCAAGCATGTTTTCTAGAATTTATAAGAATGAGCGAGTCAATCGGAAGCGTAAAAGATCGTGGACAAGGGATTGTGATCCGTCACAAGCGTTCGCGAAGCGAGGATTGACGCCGAACAAGGTGATGCTGTATGTGTGGTGGGACTGGAAGGGAAACGTCCACCATGAGCTACTTCCAGTTGGTCACACGATTGATTCTCAACTCTACTGTGGACAACTAGAGAGATTACGCCAAACAATTGAAAGAGAACGGCCCGAATTGAATAATAGGAAAGGTGTTGTCTTTCATCAAGACCACACACTTCTTTGATGACCCGTCAAAAATTGCGAGAGCTTGGTTGGGAAATTTTGTTGCATCCACCGTATAGTTCTAGTATAGTTATATGTGAAATCACGTGCACTGTTGTGGATCATTTATTTGTATTATGGCACATTATGTCAAGCATGTTTTCTAGAATTTATAAGAATGTGCGAGTAGTGGAAACAATGCAGTAAACATATATAATGCACTCAGACTGGAAACATTATTTCTTGTAATCAATTTTATGTTTCCAATAAAATGTAATCTTACTTGATTTGTTAGTAACAAACAACAATATTTCTCTTTCATTATTGGATATAGCCAGAGGTTATAAACAACATTTTAAAAATGAATAAAGCGAAAATTAAATCAACAGGCTATACTCTTTTCATTTCTGTTCGTCCGTACTTGCCAGTATTTCAAATAAAGGACTTGTTTATTTTTATAAACGAAGATATTACCAGCCGTTTTACATAAAGATAATATTTTTATAAGAATTTAACACTTTACTTGCCATAAGAAATTATTTTAAAAATGTTGTAATGGAAAAAAAAATTTATGTGAAGTGTGAATTTTCACACATTTCAGGGTTTTGTAGGTATTTAATAAGTGTGTTGCATCCGTGGAGCGCAAACAATTATATTATTACCTGGGTAGAAAATACTGTGCGCTATTTTCGCGACACCCGGTATAATATTTCTATATTTCACTATGTGACAACTTATTTAAAATTGGTTGGAAATATTTAAAATATTTAGGTAAAAATTACAAATTGATATATTCAATAGTTTGCACCTTTGAAATTGTATGTCATGTAGGTATTAAAACAAGGTACATAATTTCACTTTCTTAAAATGTCATTTCATTTGACATATGTCATAAAGATAAATAATATCATAGTTATAAGCAGTTCACTTTTGTAAGAACAAACTAGATCTGGTTATTTTGGGGATTTTTATAGTGTATTACTGACTTTTAGAAACTTGGTTATATTGTAAAAAAGGCTTTACAGTTTTGGGTTATGTTTGTATTATTTTAGGTTAGTATTATATTTACAAAATATTTAAGATGTCACTATTCAAATGAAATATGACGAATGATATTTTTCAAATGACATATTTTTAATCCGACTTTTCAAATTATTTTTCTGTAATATCAACATGACATACAGTTTCAAAGGTGCAAACTGTTGAAAACAAAATTTCCTCTTAGTTTGTTCTTGCAAAAGTGAATTGCTTATATAATGATCATAACCAACAAATCTGAAGTGGGTTTTACAGCCTAAGGAATATTTTAAAATGACAAATTTACATTTAAAAGTCAGTACTACACTATAAAAGTAACCAAAACAACCAGATCTGGTTTGACTTTACAAAAGTGACCGCAATATATTAGAGCGGGCAAACAATTAAATTTTACTGTGTAATAGTTTTTCACGATATATTTCAAACTGATTTGAGATATAGTGTAAGTACGCTTTTTTCCGTTTGTGTCTTTTTTCATGTGCGCTTTTTTCCATGTGCGTATTTTTATATTATATAAGTAATTGGAAATTTTATTTTAATAAATATATTCTAAATTTAACGTCTCAAATCATTTTTAGTTTTATTATTATAAAGGTAATGCAAGAATGAATATGAATCGTTTTCCCATCTTAAAAAGTTAATGAATAAATAATTCGGAATAAAATGCATTATTTGTCCAGTTTTTAATAATGGGCGAAGAGTTGATTCAATTTGAATTGGATGAAGTTAGGCGTATGGCTAGAGAAAGAAGTCCGAGGTATCGAGCAAGTTCCACATTAAGGTAATGATTTGTTTGCCAACACAGTTGGCAACGGGTCCACTAGTATTATATAAAAATATAAGTGGGGTATCAAATGAAAGCTAATGACACGTAGATTAACAAACAAAATTTTGTTTTTGCAAAAAAATATTTTGCAAAATAATAAGGGTCGGAAAATGGGACAAGAAAATAAAGTTTGTTTGATTACATTTAATTTCAATATATGGGTATATTCTAGACTCCTAAACAAGGCCCAGTTTTTTCCCTGACCAGTTTTCCGAAATTGTGATTGTCTACCACTTTATTACTTCTGAACACAATTCGGTTTTTAGGGTTTCGCATGCTTTATATAATCCATAACCTGAGTCAAAGCCAAGACCTTTGGCCCGCGAAGAAGGATAGTGGACCTTCTTATTTGCGCTACCGGACTCAAAGATACAAATCTGTGACTAATCTCAAAGAATTACAATCCTTGGTAAACAAAATTTAAATAAAAGTAAAATATAAAATGTTATTTTTAATATGCAACCAATCCTTTGAAGAGTTTTCAATCAGATAAACACGAGATAAAATAAGGAGATAAATGCACTCATGACAAAGCGATATAAATTGCATTATTTATGATAGCAATCTCCCATCTCTTCTCCCTTCACTCCGCGAGACACTCATGCTCGTAATTTCTGTATCATCATGCAATTCTTAAAAGGAAGTTGACGTTTTCCCTTTTTCACATAGGCGTAGGAATGATTTAGTACAATGGGCACTTATTTCTACAAAATTATAAAAATGTTCGATAAACGAACGTTGATAATTTTTATTTTTAAAATACAAATTATGATCGATTTTAACAAAAAAATATAAGATAAAAATATAAGATATTAACCTTAACTTAAAAATGTTTATTGCAAGTATGATTTACAAAGCTTAACCAAAATGGTCAAAAGCTTGAATCAAACTATAAAATCGGAGATCACGAGAAGCGATCACTTCTTGTGATCGCTGAAGACGGAAACAGATTGTTGAGCAGTTTCCGAAACGTCCGAATTTATTTTTTACATTACTCTTGAAGTACTATATCTTTTTGGTACTAATACTCATTATATTGTACTATTCTAGCCTAGTACTATCAGCAATGGCAAACGTCCAAAATAAAGGTGTCCGCACAATGGGGTTTATTTTGAAGTTTGGGCAAAAGTTTTAGAATTATAAGCAAAAAAACTGACCCAAATCGATTCTAACTCAAAAACTGAAAAAATTAATTTAAAAAATATTTTTTTTTTTTCATAATTTTCACTCCAAAATTAGCTTAAAATTATATTTTGGCTAAAATAGGAATCAAAAAATTTTTAGACAAAATTTCAAAATTTTAGGGGATAAAAATTGAATTTTGTTGGAAATTTGGTATACATTTTTAACTTTAGATCACAAATATATGGTCATTTTTGAGGGCTAAATTTGGCATATCCACCAAAAAAAAAATTAAAAAATTAAAAAAGACAGTCCACAAAAAGGCTCAGAACCGATCAAATGTGCGCCTACCTCCTTTTTTAAACTATCTTCAACTAAATACAGGCTATTCCAAACATTTAGGCGGATCTAAATGGAAATTTCGTTCTTTTAGGTTATCACGAGAAGGGACCTTGCTTGGGTTATTTCATGTTTCACGTTTGGTATGTGAAAATTTTAAATTCCAACAGTGAAACCATGGAAACGGATGACTTATGGCAAAAATAAAATAATTTTTACAAATATTTTTAAAACAAAAAAATAAATAAATGGGAAATTTGTATTAATAATGACACAAAAAATCAAAATATAAAGAAAATGACATTTTAAAATGATATTAACCTTAACCAAAAGAGATACAAGGCTTAAACAAAACGGCCAAAAAGAACGATTCAAACGATGAAAGTAACTAGATTGCAAAATCTAGTTCCGCCTAATCGTTTGCAATAGCCTATAACAGTGGTTCTTAAACTACGGTCCGCGGCCCCTTGGGGGTCCGCGAGACAATTTTGACATTAACTTTACATCCCCCAACTTTTCGCTTTTATTCAAATAACTCATTTAATGAGAATCCTACATGGTCAAGATTTCTTGTATTTGTTGCTACCAAACTAGTTATTGACATAACTAAACATTAAGATCTAATTTGACCAATATTTGACCAAGAAATGTTTGTATGAGGTGAACGTATTATAATTTGTAACTTTTTTAATTCTTTTTACTACTATTTTTATTCATTTTATGTTTTTAGGGTTTTGTAGGTATGACCAAAAAACCCTTATACCGTGATTTTGTCGCCTGTCTGTCTGTCTGTCTGTCTGTCTGTCTGTCTGTGTGTTCGGTAAAAATTGTAGCCAAACGGCTAAACCTAGAGAGTTGAAATTTGGAATGCTTATTCAACTCTTTGACCCGCACATAGGAAAAATACTAAAATATCTAAAAAACATACCCTCCTAAAAATATAAACAAATATGTGCTCATCGAAAACAAAAATATTTTTTTTAAATTCTGAGTAGGGTATCAAATGAAAGCCCTTAGTACGTGGATAAACGATCAAATTTTTATTTTTGCAAAATAAATTATTTTGATGCGATTTTTGCCAAAATTGTGCAAAAAAAATTTTGTCCCACACCCTGTAGCCCAGATGGTTTAAACTAAAAATCTAAAAAAATTCTAAGTAATGTATATTGGTGTGAACCGAAATAGTACAACAGGAATTTTTGATCAGATTACGTTTTCGGAAAATAACGCATTTTTTGTGGTTTTTGGTTCACAAAGTACAAAAGTTATACCAATGTAAGACACTCACATGCAAGGCGTGCGATAGCGTAATGGGTTAGAGCACTGGTGTCGTAAGCTAAAATGCGCTGGAAAACGAAGGGTTTCGAGTTCGAGTACGGAGTGAATTTTATTTTTTCTGTTTTTTTTTTTGCATTTTTTTATTACGTTGAAATTATTTTTTCAAAATTCTAGTTATATTTTGACAAATGTTGTATTTAATTTTTAAGAGCGTAAATTTAATAACCAGTCTTATTATATGATTAACAGACGATAAATTATTTTTAAAATATCGTTCATTTTCACTACAAAGTAAAATTTGTCCTACACACTTAGCATACCGCCTTCACTTATTATATACCTGCGAAACCCTGAAATGTGTGAATATTCACACTTCACATCAATTTTTTATCCTATATGCTAATAAAAATGTTCATCTCTGTAAATACACAAGACCATTTATTAAAATAACCAATGATGTATTTATACCAATATTTATTATAACGTAGTGCCTATAAGATTATTGAGCCAGAAATTAAGTCTCAAGAACGACGTAAAATGCCTAGAGTTGGGAAGGGGTCCGCAAAAAAGAAATTTGTTCAAGAAGGGGTCCTCGGACTACATAAGTTTAAAAACCCCTGGCCTATAGCAACACGCCGAATTTATCCACTACTAAAAATTGAGTTTGAGAAACTCTGAAATGAGTGAAAATTTGAACTTCACATCAATTTTCTGTGTTCTCCAGTTATTTACTAAGTAAATACATACATATATAATATTAGCAGATCAAGACTATTCATAAAACACAAGTATAGCAATTCCTAAATAAATAATTCCATCATCAAAATTAATTTCATTACACACATTATACTTTCCCGAGTAAACAGCTAAATAAATAATTACACACGTCAATTCTACCAACATAATCATATAAATTCACCAAAATAATCCTATTAATTTACACGTGCCATATTTTCCTAGCGTTTGACAATGGCTTTTACATTTACACAACCCTGGAATAGTAATAACTTTTGATAGGTTGGTATTACATTTATAAGGGTGCGTTCATCTAATACCTAACGAGAAACCATTTCAAGTGCTGCCATCTCTCCGATAGATCTCAAGTATACGGTTAAGTGAAAGATTATATGATAAATTGATGTTATCTTCAATTTGGGAATACGACAAAGGTTCTAAGTGGAAAAACAGTCAATATTATTGACTAACAGCCACTACACTCGTTCAGATATACTTGTACGTGTGTTTTTTATACAGGCGTACCGCACAGACTTAGTAGTTTTTTACTTGTACAGCCACCCAAAGAAAATAGATATTTTCATTCGATTTGAAATACTCACAAATAGGAGGCTTTGTAGCGAGGCGCCACTGCATTGTAAATCATGGCTGACGCAGATAGGATATTTTTGACAGGTTCAATGGTATCTTCATGTGATATTTATTGAAATTAATTTATTATTCAATATGAGGGTTGCGTTAAATGAAATTTTGCGTTTTCTCAGTGCCCAAGTAACCTCTAGGGTTATAATTGAAGGTAATAAGGCTTTTTTGACACGTTTCGGAACACGATGAAAACTTAGGTCTCTATCACGACCTTCTTTTGCATTGCAAAGATAAACACAACAATTCACGTTGCATTTAATTTTTTCTTGCAATTTTAAAGACATTTTTTAAAAACTCGCTATGAAAACACAGTAAACAAACTCGACTATCCTCCACCTGTTAGTTTCTCAAAATCTCACTAGAGGCGCTTCAGTTATTGTCAGTTGACAATATCGTACCATTTATTATCAACTAGGTAGTGAGCCTATGATATTATATAAAGACTAATCTCAAACTGAAATGAGATTCCTAACTAAAGGAGTTCGGGTACTAGAAGTGAGTGTTATCTAGGGTTCATCATTACGATATGTGAATTAAATGATATGTTATATTTTCTTACTATATCTATTATCGACCTTGAAAATTAGTTTAATTTTGGATATTATCAGGAAAAAGAATAAAAAATTTAAATAAAATTCAATGACTGAATATACCGGTTTCGATAAACATTTTATCTTCTTCAGTATACTGTAAAACAAACAAAAGAAAAAACATTTTTTTAATTCTACAAATATAATCTGATATCAAAGTATTTTTTTTTTAATAATAATAATATTATTGACGATCCTACTTACACAATCTAATTAATCAATGCAACGTACTTCATTTCTTTTCCTATCTCTTGCTTTCTCTTTCCATTCATTTATTCCGGCCCTTTTTATGTCTTCTTCTACTTCTTTCAGCCACGTTAACTCAGCATTTCCCGCCTTCTTGTTCTTCCTGGATTCCACTGCAGTACTGATAGTATTATTAACTTTTCTCCTACTCTCCATACATGTCCTAGCCTATTTTACTCTCTGTTCCTTTATTTTCTGAACAATGTCTTCTCCAATTACCTATTATTTCCATTATCTCGTCGTTCATTCTTGGGCGATATTCATTTTCTCCAGTTCTTATTGGTCCTAATATTGTTCTTAATATTTTTCTTTCTACTATTTTTAAATCCTTTTTTTTTTAGAGTTAAATAGAGTAGCTGATAGTGAGTCTCCCTGTCTTACTCCTCTGTTAACTTCGAATCGCTCTGTTAGTCCTTTTTATGTTATTATGCTTGTCTTTGTTGTTTCCATCGTCATCCCTATCAACCTTCTAATTTTTGTCTGTATATTCAGCTTTTTTAATATTTCAATAGGTTTTCTTCTTTTAATTGAGTCAAACACTTGTTTGAAATTTTCGGATACTGGCATATTAATATCATGATTAACGTATATTTTATCTTATTTAGTGTGTAACTTTAAATTTTACTTAGTTTTTCATATAAATCTCAAGCTAGACGCCATTTTAGAAGTCCAAAACAAAAATTTCCCCTACCGCACTCGGTGACAATTACCTCATCTATAGACAAAGCTAACCTTCTATCTCTGTAAACTCCTTGTAATATATCTAAATGTAAGGGTGCGTTCACTTAAATCCACTGAAAAAACATTTCAAGTGCTGCCATCTCTCCGTACAGATCTTAAGTATAAAGTTAAGTGAAAGATCATATGATAAATGGATGTTATCTTGTAATGGCTGAGTCATAGACGGAGAAATTATTGGGCTGTTGAAATGCCACTTAGGCAGGTTTTAATTGTTTCAGATATGATACTGTTGCTCAAGTGTTAAAGAATCACTAATAGGTTTTTTGTGGTCATTGTATTATTTTTAACACGTTGATGGGTGACCTAAAGCGATATTTCTTCACTTTTGTCGAGGTGTGACCCACTAAGAATTGGAAAAAATGTGTCGACTCATACAAGTTTTTAACAAAAAATATAAAATTAATACGCATATGCGTTACATGGTTTTGGTCTACGCAGAACTGCAGAGAGATATTAAATTACTGACTGCAAAAAAATCGATAAAAACTAATCTGATCAAAAATTCCGTCGAGCTATTCCGGGTCCCATCAGTGTACATTGAGATTTTTTCAAATTTTTAGATCAACAAGAGGAGATTACATATTTTTTACGAAAATTTCATAATAAAATGATTTTACAAAAATAAAAATTTGTTTATTTCTCCACGCATTAATAGATTTCACTTGATACACCACTCAAAATTAAAAAACAAAAAAATATATTTTTTTTTTAGAGTTTTGTAGGTATGACCAAAAACCCTTATACCGTCCTTTTGTCGTCTGTCTGTTCGGTAAAAATTGTAGCCAAACGGCTAAACCTAGAGAGTTGAAATTTAGCATCTTGTACAACTCTTTGATCCGCACATAGAAAAATACTAAGGCCCGGTTTTTCCACCTTCAGATAAAGTTCCAGGTAACTATCTGACAGATAAGGTTATTTGTAACTTCATCTGCTGAGTAAATGTCATCCCTTCTTTCTATACAAATGTATCTATCGGATAGTTATCTAACGGATAATGAGACTGACGTATTGGATTCACTGACTGGTATTGACATTTATTCAGCAGATGAAGTTACAAATAACCTTATCTGTCAGATAGTTTATCTGGAACTTTATCTGAAGGTGGAAAGACCGGGCCTAAAACATCTAAAAAACATATCCCCCAAAAATATAAACAAATATCTGCTCATCGGAAAAAAAAAAAAATTAATTCTGAGTAGGATATCAAATGAAAGCCCTTAGTACGTGGATTAACGATCAAAATTTTATTTTTGCAAAATAATTGAGGCGATTTTTGCCAAAATTGTGCAAAAAAAAATGTCCCACACCCTGTAGCCCAGATGGTTTAAACTAAAAATCTGAAAAAAATTTAAGTTATGTACATTTATGTGAACCGGAATAGTACAACAGGAATTTTTGATCAGATTACTTTTTCGGAAAATAACGTTTTTTTTGTGTTTTTTGCTTGACCATGTATAATATTTAATAACTTATGTAATAAAATAAACCAACATACTTTCATGGTGTAATGGTTAGCGCTCTTGCGTTCTAATTTGCGAACTAGGGTTCCGGTCTCGAGACAATTTTATTTATTTTTTTTTTTGCATTTTTATTTTGTTTAAATTATTTTTTCAAAATTCGAGTTATATTTGGGTAAATGTTGCATTTAATTTTTAAAAGTGTAAATTTAATAACCAGTTAAAATTGTTGAAATTGAATACACGACATCAGAGGGACGGAGTTATGACTTAAAACAACCAATGGAAGCCATAGGCGCAATTTTCAAATTCTTAATGAACCTTGCTGTATAAAAAAATACTGCACATATTTAGAAACCTAAATAATGGTATGGAAAGCCTTTCGAATTAAAATTAACAAACAAAAATATTTTAACATAAAATTTGTTTTGGCATCCCAAATAATCATCATTCACTTACTAAATACCTGCGAAACCCTGAAATGTGTGAAAATTCACACTTCACATAAATTTTTCATTATATACGTATTTGTTTATATTTATATATATTGTTTATTAAATACATAGGTATTTTTAGTAAATTTTCTATTTTATTAGTAATATAACAATATAACCGTACAAACGCTTAAAATTTACTGTCACTGACAATGTGTATATTTGAGCGTTCATTTTGGCGCCTCTAACATCGGGCGCCCTGGGCCTGTACCCCTCTTACACCTGCCTTTCGTTTCGTACAATACTTACATTTGACAATGCGAATAATAGCTAAGTCTAATCATATTATTAATCTGAATAGTGATGCTGTAGGTACAGTGAATTTATTTTTTAATGCAACATGTACTATGTCATTACCATGGATACAGTTTTTAACAGCAATATAAATCGTGTTCATTTTCATTTGCAACATAGGCAATTATATTTTGCTCTTTGCTGTGTATACTTTTGCTCATTGCTGATTTAAGAATTAATCAACATGTATACAGATGAAGAAAAAATAATTATGGTAACTTGGTATAACTCCCAAATGAGTTTAAGAGAAGTTTCTGCTGTATTTAGTGCAACTTATCCAGATCGTCCAATACCAAATCCCTCTACAATTTCAAGACTAGTTAATAAATTTCATCGCGAAGGATGTCTTAAGTCAAAACATAATAAAAAAAGAACAACATCCCACGTGCTTACAGAAGAGAAGCAGTTGGAGATTATTATTATTATTATTACAAGTGGAAGAAAACAATCAAAATACTTTAAAATCAATTGTACAAACCGTTGGTGTCAGTATTGGATCTGTTTTTAACTTCTTAAAAAAAGAAAAGTTTCGATCATACAAATTTCAAAATCATCAAGAATTGTTAGAAAGGGACGCAGCAGTACGTATGGATTTTTGTTTTGAAATGTTTGAAAAAAATAATTCCGACCCAACAATGCTTCAAAGAATTTTATTTACTGACGAAGCAACGTTTACTCTAAATGGTGAAGTGCACTGACAAAATTTTAGGTACTGGAGTCGAGAAAATTTACATTTGTTTCATTTCTCCCGAACTCAAAGGCCGCAAAAATTAAATGTTTGGGCAGAGATAATAGGAACCAATATTATAGGGCTTTTTTTATTGACGGTAACCTTAATGCCGCAAAATATCTAGCCCTTTTGCAAAACCAAATATTACCTGCGTTGTGAAACCTGAATATTAATGGACAAGTAGGATGGTTTCAACATGATGACGCACAAGTCCATTATTCTAGAATAGTTAAAAAATATTTACATAGAACTTTCCCAAATAGCTGGATTGGAAGAGGAGGGTCGATGAATTGGCCAGCGAGTTCTCCGGCTTTGGTACCTAATGATTTTTTTTATTGGGGATATTTAAAGGCCAAAGTATATAATGGAGAACTTAGGGATGTTGCTGAACTGCAAGACAAAATTGTTCAAGCATCCAACAATATACCGCAAGAGCAATTGCTCAATGTTTTGAATCATTTTTATGATCGCTTAACATTTTGTATGCAAGTAAACGATAAATGGCATAGTACATGTTGCATTAAAAAATAAATTCACTGTATAAAATTATGTGCTAGAACAGTCTTGCGTCTTACTTTTATATCAATATTTCATTTTTGACACATCTCATATTACATTTAAACAAAGTCTGTATAAAAAATGTCTGGGCATACAGTAAAGAAAAAAATCTCAATCTACTTCTATATAAATAATATAACTGCTCGTTAGATTATACTTCTATTATTATATTTTTTGTTAACTTCAGAAAAAACGTTTAGTCCAATATTAAATTTTTTCAAGATTTCTCCTGTCTCAAGAGTCCTCGATTGAGAGAGCTGCTAAAATTACATATTGTTTATATATCATTATAATCAGGCTATCTAGACTTTGACCTTGTAACTAAAGAACTAAACACATTGCAAACATTACGATACACTTAAAACAAACAGCTATCATACCATTATTTAATTAAGATACAATTGAGAATATACTCTAGAAACATTTCATCTTTGTTTGTTTATTTTAGAAATAATTAAAGATGATAACATTTAAGCAATGAGCATTTTAAGAACAATTTTCTAAAATTATTTCCCGCAGTATTATTTCAAGCATTATACGTTCTATGTTAGGATGATTAAGTAAAGGATGCGCTATTCGCATGCAAACAGCATTGACGATTGTGTGGAAAGGAATGTTGAGAGAGAAGGCAATATATGTCAGTACTTTGTATCGCTGTAAATACGTAATGCGCATGTGCTAAATTTGAATTTGTAGCGAGCGTATTTTTAAATGAAAATGATTATGGAGTTAGAAATGATTCTAAAATCTCGTAATTTCACATCAAATTTTATAACATACAGTAATACCTCGCTTAACGTTACCTCCGTTAACAATACCTCGGTATAACGTCATTTCTGGGCGACAGTAGGACTCAATTTAGAAGAAGAATCGGAACTGGCTAATGAAATCCAGAATGAACTTGTTGAAATGGCACACCAATTACATTTCAATGAAGTTGACGCTGATGATATTCAACAATTCCTATAGGATGACAACGACAGTCCGCTAACAAATGAAGAATTGCAAGAACTGATAGAAGAAAATTTGGTAAGAGAAGATGCCAATTCTGACCTTGATATGGAAGAGCCGCCAGTTAAAGTTTTAACAACAAAAATATTGTCCGATTGCCTGAGTCAAGTGTCTCATTCGGTAGATATTTTGTCCGAAAATGATCCAGATTTTTCACGAAGTTGTGCTGTAAAAAGAACTGTATTAAATGCTTTAACATGTTACAGTGAGCTATTACGAGAAAATAAGAGACAAGCAACGCAATCAACCCTTGATTCGTTTTAGTCAAAAAATTAAAATCGTCACAACTTGTAAGTTTATTTACGTATAACCGCTAATTTTGTTATACATACATGCATACTAATTTTATACTTTAAATTTTGTCAAGAAAAGCTGTTTTCAGTTGTTCCTATCTATTAATTAAAAAATAAAATATGAAATAATGTATTTTTTTTTCAATTTAGTAACCTATCCTTATCCTTCGCGTGTTATTTCTTCCTCCGTTAACGTTGATTCGGTTAACGTAATGTTCTTGTGGAACGCATCCCTAACGTTAAACGAGGTATTACTGTATTTGAGAAATGTGTATAACACGGTGTTAGTATTTTTGCGCATATTTTTCATAACATATTTTATACAAAATATAACATCGTGTCAAACGGACCTAAAACTAAAGTAAATGTGTATTTAAAATTTATACAATTTTTTTCACATTACATAGAAATATTTTCGTCTTCAACTATAAAGGGATGATTTTTATCTAACTATAAGGGATGTAGCACATGCGCAATACGCGTAGCGGGGGTACACAGTACCGCGATATATATCTTTCTCACTCAGTACTCCTTTCCACACATTTTACATCTGAATAGCGCATCCTTTACTTAATCATCCTAGATTATTTGGTCCTATGACGTACTACTTCTTTTTCTTCTTCAACTGCCGTTTGCAGTTTTCTACCACCAATTGACGTTATAATTCGAATGGCGCATTTAAATTAGGCTAGTAGGGGAAGGGGGGGCATAAACGGATATTTAAGAACAATGTGTCAGAAAAAACGAACTATTTATTTTAGAAACAAAATTAACATGAATTTACAAAATATATTAACTATATTAATGAAAAATATATTGGATATATCGAAAACAAAAATGAAAATGTAAATAAATAATTATTTACAAACAATTGCAAAATCCGATTTTGCCCCTACCCTCGGGGTACAATCGGATCACAGGTGGGGCAAAACAGGATAATTATTAAAGTTCCATAAATATGAAAATTAACGAGTATCTATGAAACCAGTGCAAAAATCACATTTAAATTCATCCAAAAATATGCCTTCTACGCCAGTGCAGCCTTCATGCGCCCATTTTTGGCATTGTAAACACTGAACCCAACCATCATTTTTTTCGGTAGAAAAATAATTTTTTTTGCAGTAAAGACACGTTGCATCTTGATCACTGTCAACCATTTCTCTTTCTTCATCTTCTTCTGAAGAACTTAACACAAGCTTCTTTCTGACTTTATTTACCTTTTCTTTTTTTAACAACATCTTCCTCTTTATTGCTTTTGTATTAGACTTATTGCTCTTCTCTATAATTTCTAGTAATTCGTTTTTGTAGGGTGATTCTGTCAAAACAACCGTCTTTCCTCTTCTTCGGTTACAAGAACGCCTCATAGCGCTGCGAGGAACCGCTATAATATCTTTTGGCGAAACAGGAAAAGCTGAAGAAGGGCCTTGCTCAACATCCACGTCTTGAGATATATTTTTTTGATTTTCCTCACTTTCTTCTCGATTATCTTCAGTCTTGTCTTCTACAATAGTACTTATCTCTCCCATATCATTGCTTGCTTTGTCCGTCTGACTGTCATCTTCCATTCGTTCTGTTGTGTCAGCTGGAGCGAAATCAATATCCTTAAATATATGGGGATCAGTGGGGTAGATACCAGTTTTGCGGAAACCTGACATAGCAGTTTCAACTGTCGCGGCTTTCGCAAATGCTAACCCAAAGAGTTTGGCTATTTGATATTGGGTTACGATGCGACCGGGATTATTACGCAACCAGGTTTTAACTTCCTGACTATAATAACTGCTTAGTGGTCCCATAAAACTCACGTCTAAAGGCTGAAGCCTATGGGTGCAATGCGGGGGCAAGCAAAGCATTACAATTCCATGAGCACGGCCCCAGTCTATAACATCAATACTTTTTGTATGTGTTACGTGACCGTCTAACAGAAGTAATACGGGGTCGTCTTTGGATGGTTTTACGTGTTTTGTAAAATGCTTCATCCATTGCAAAAAGATATCCATTTGCATCCAGCCACTAGGATGACACACTGCTTCAGTGCCAGGTGGAGCTCCGTCTAGCAGTTCGGGCTTCATTCTAATTCTTGGCAATATTATAAGTGGCGGAACATAGTGTCCTGTAGCGGAAAAACATAACGTTACGGTTACCGTTTGACCTCTTTCGGCAGACACCAAGGTGCCAACTTGGCGGCGACCTTTTTGGGCAATTATTTTTGAGTGACTTTTAGGGACAGTAGTAATCCCTGTTTCATCTACGTTGTAGATTCTGTGGGGACGGATTTTATATTTATCAAGACAATAAATTAAATTTTGAAAAAAGCGTTCAACTGCAGTTTTATTAAACCCAATCGCCCGTGCAGCTGAAGTAGGTTCTGGATTTCTCAGAGATAAATCTGGATGGCGTTTAAGAAATCCTTTGAGCCAGTCTTTACCTGCCATTTCGTCTCCATGATTAAATGTATGTTTTATATTATTTTTTTCTGCCAACTGAAACGCTAGGCGGCGTAAGTCTTTAGTGGTAAGCCCAAACAATCTACTTTCCATCAGTTTTATGTATTCTACTAATTCCTCTTCCTGGGCAGATGAAAAAGTTTTCTTAAAATTACCCATTCCTGAAAACATAAATAATTGAATAAAAAGAATAAAAGTAACATATTTAAAACTACCTTTACGAATCGCCGCTTCTAAGCTGATTCCTTTTCTTATTTTTTTAACCCTATCCTCTAACGTAGATTTTGGTACTCCGAACGTCTCTGCAGCTTTCTTAAATCCCATATTTCCACCGCGTACAGCTTCAATCGCTTTCCGCATACTTTCAACTTCCCAACTTTGTCTTTCCGTTTTTCTTTTATATGTCCTCATTATTTGAAAACCTATCAAAATTTAACATTTAATTGTGAGTACATACTGGGGCAAAACCGGATACGTACGGTTTTGCCCCGTCCGGTCGTACCCCAAACGTCATTTATTTACATTCAACTCATTTAAGGCATAACTTAACCTCATAACATGCTGATAAATGCATTAAACTACGCCTTATTAATTAGAGCATTCAACTAATATGAAGAAATATAATAAAATTATTACTTACGTTATGCACACACTCTTAACACAATATGAAATGATAAAAAATACATCTACAAATGTTACTGTATATTCATACATGTGGATAAAGGTAGCCAAGACAGTTTATGTTCAGTTGAGAAGTTAGAAGTGTCGCCCTGAACTAATTCAGCTTACTGCCGTATTGTGGCACCACCAATCTTTAAAGATATTAAAGGTATCCGATTATACCCCAGTATACGGTTTTATACCCTCTTCCCCTAAATGAGCTTGCAGCTACCTGGCTAGTGACAAAGATAGCTAATACCCTAATTTAAATGCTTGAAATTGAACTAGCGCAAGTAGTTGGGATAGGATAGTGGTTTTTCAGGCAAAATAGTCGCTATCCCACTAGCCTTCCCCCATCACTATATTTGTCATTGTTCGGAGTTCTCATGTGCAGTAGACCAGCGATTCTTAACCTTTTTATACACAGGACCCAACTAGCCTAAAATATTTTCTGGACCCCCCAAGAAAATTTTTGAAATAATATTTTAAATGTTCTTAATAATTTATTGTTTAAGAATTACGTTTATTGTAATTTTATAAGCAAAAACTAGTAAAAATTAAATTTTTTCTTTTAATTTCTGGAACCCCTAAGGTCTTTTCGGGACCCCCCGGTTAAGAACCGCTGAACTAGACCAATTTAAACAACCGGTGTAGAGGTTTTTGTAGTTATTTAGATTAAAAATCAGCTGTGGCCACCACAGGACCGACCGCCATCATAAAGTAATTGTATAAAATACATTCTAGCAGCAGAGTAGAAATAACTTAGCCTAATATTTTCTAACATAGATATTATTTATCATGACCATGGAAACGTTACATATAAGTATGAAAAAATTTAGACTTTTCTATTGAGAATTGTCTGTCCGTCTGTCTGTCCGTCTGTCCGTCTGTCCGTCTGTCCGTCTGTCCGTCTGTCCGTCTGTCCGTCTGTCCGTCTGTCCGTCTGTCCGTCTGTCCGTCTGTCCGTCTGTCCGTCTGTCCGTCTGTCCGTCTGTCTGTGTACACGTACAGAGCAAATTCGACTGAAAGGATTTTTATGAAACTTCATATTTAAGCTTTTGCCAACAATGGCACGAGTTGATCAACTTTTGGTAAAAATCGGTTGACCAAAACTGGGAGTTTACTCGTATCGATTTTAAGATTTTTGTGAATATTTCACAACAGAAAAATATTTCGAAAAAATTTATTGAACAAATGTTGCTGTAAAATTAATAATTAATAACTTTTATTTGAGACGTTTTTTGATAAAACGAAAAATTTCGAATAATATTTGTAAAATTTTTCAAAATTCTCAATTTTTTTATACTTATATGTAACGTTTCCATGGTCATGATAAATAATATCTCTGTTAGAAAATATTAGGCCAAGTTATTTCTACTCTGCTACTAGAATGTATTTTGTATAAGTACTTTATGATGGCGGTCGGTCCTGTGGTGGCCACAGCTGATTTTTTTGTTTAGTCATCACTTGGATTTTGGAAGTGAAAACTTTTCTTTAGGTCATCACTTGTATTTTGGAAGTGAGGACCTTTTTTCGGGTCAACACTTGCATTTTGAAAAATAAAGTTCTTTTGGTCAGCACATGTTGCTGAGTATTATCCCGATCCCTACCCTTATAAAATAATTTTTATTCTGAGCCCTCCAAAGAAAAATTCTTGTGTGCGCGCCTGAATATTTCTATTATAATGACTGTGGAAAATATTAACCGCAACCAGAAAAATTAAACTACCTTACTAGACACGGAAAACCCGGTCCAAAAAGGATCGTCTGCATTCGGTGGTCTCGCCCCTAATCCTGAGACTACGTTTGTTCGTTTCAACCCCTAAAAATATTTAAAATCGTGATTTCTCAGAAAATTAAAAACGTCCCCTATGCGGTTGGGAAAATTGAGAAAAAAATCAACCACTTTCGGCAGACCCCTCCCCTACCTGAGGTTAAAAATTTCTCACTTCATTCCCTCCAATGACCAGGGCAAAATTATTTTTTAAGTAATCGTGAAAATCTACTTTCCCGACCTCACAAAAAAAATAAAATTTAGCTTTAAAACTATATAAACACAGTTCGCTAGATATGTGGTTTGGTTTGCGAAAATCCATCGGAAAAAAACGAATCATGAAATCCAAGAAAAATAGTAACCGGTAGAAAAAATTTTAAAAAAATGTAGTGAGCCACCTTCGGCGGACCCTGTCCCATCTCTGAGAGTAGATTTTGTACGCTGTCTCCCTAAAAAATCGAGATAGAGTCAAAATCGCATATCCCAGAAAATTCAAAACTACTCCAAAACGATAGGGAAAATCGGGAAAAAGTATTCTGTGACTTTCGGCGGCTTTCCTACTATCCCTGAGCATAGATTTTGCTCGTTGCGCCCCCTAAAAAATCTCGGAAAATTAAAAATCTCATTTTTTCAGAAAATTTAAAACCACCTCTATGCTGTAAGGTAAATTAAAGCAATTTTTAAAGACCCATCTTTGGCTATTGTAGAAAGGTGGTTCTACGAGTTCCAACATTAGAAGACGAACATCGTGAAGGTCATCCTACTAGTGTTGTCAGTGTTGTTGGATGTGGAAAACTGCTGCACTTACAGGGATATTGATGCATTCTTGAGCATATCTATGACTCGAATCAATACAATCCTACATGAACATTTGGCCAGCAAGCTTTTGAAAAAAAGACACGTGTAGAGTAGAGCACGAAAATGCTCATTCATTTTAACAATCAAAAGCGGTCTACGGCAGAGTAACAGGTGATGAAACAAAAGTAAACGGCAGTCGGCTTAGTGGATTTTCCCAGACGAAGACAAACAAATCAACGTGAAACGTATACGGAACATTGGCAAGGAAATCGTTGCATCATTCCTTGGACATACGGGTCATATTGTCACTGCTCCACTGGGGCATTGTTGTAAAGTCACTGCTGAATGGTATACCAAAATTTGTTTGACGGATGTTATCCAAAAAGTACGCGAAAAACGACCAAAAGTGATCCTTCATAATGGCAATACACGACCACATACCGCATCTATGACTATCAAGTTCCTGACCACTTCGGCAGTGGAAGAAATTAATCATCTACCTTACAGTCGCGACTTAGCGCTTTGTGACTTCTTCCTCTTCCCTTTAATATAGAATAAAATGCGCGAATTAAAATTTAATAACTCTGAAACGGCAATAGAAGCCTATGAAAATCTCGTTTCCCAGGTGATACCTGAACGTTGAGTCTTCAGGATTGGTTTTACCGGATGGAAAAGTAGATTGAACACGAAATATTTTGAAAAACAATATAAATATTTAAAAAACAAATTTTCTTGTTTTCTTCTAATATTTTCGTGCAGGTTTTCTTATTAAAAGTATAGCATAACACGTTCAAGTAAAACATTATAGCTATAATTGTTTGATACTTTCTTATCAGTAACATTAATTAGGCAGTACGTGTTAGAAAGTCAATTTAAATAAAATCTATTATAATGAAAAATAACATAATATTCACAGTGCTGATATATTTATAAAGATAGCAAATATCGATTGTTCCAAATATTCGAACACTGGCGTACTTTCAGGTTTGAGTACAGTCATGAATCTCGACGGTGGACACAATCAATTAATTCTTAGAGAATAAATCTGCAAAATATTGTTCATATCGGTCAAAGGATATAGGAGTCCCTTGTTTATGCCTACAAAACTCTAGACATTTATGTATGTAATTATATTCGCAGATTCTTAGAGAATAAATCTGCAAAATATTGTTCATATCGGTTAAAGGATATAGGATTGTCTGCCAATATCGAGAACCTTAGGAAAAATTGACGTCACAATGTTAGCGAGATTACATATAGACACTTGCTAATTATATATGTATGTACAAATAACGTGCATAGGAGGCTACAAATGATCTTTCTATTGAAGTTTTTGAATTGATTCAATAGGGGATACGCATAAAATTTGTATTTCCTTAAAACTACATTATTTTGATATGTTAATGTTAGTTATGTCACCTAACAAAACAAAAATCACATTTTAATTAACATTATAGCCAAATTTTTTAATTAAAATATTGTAAATTTGAAATATTCCGAGCACGGGGCGAAGGTTGCCGAGTAGAAACGACTGAGTATGACGTCAAACGATAGGGTTTTCACATCACAGATACAGACAGCTACAACATAATCTTCACACGTGTGTGTATTGTATTGTTCGAGAGTTTTGTATTTGTTTTAAACAATTTTTCACGTATTTACTATTAAAATGGCAGATAAAGATTTTGTTAGGGCTCAGAGTGATAATTTACCCAACATTGATGCATTTATGCACACAACATAAAGTTTACTTTTTTCTGAAATATCGGTTTTATTTCGCCTCATAGTTTTCAGCCACAAATTTCGCCTTTTCTGTTGTTTTTCGCCATTAGGTAATGATATAAATAGTTTTTTTGGATTTCTAGTTGAACTAATTGTGCACATCGGTACTGAACAATATTTTCGATAATGTTTCGAAGTACTGGGGCCTGGATATTCCATATTTTAATATAAAATTTAATTCGGTAAACATGTATAAATTGTTTTTATAGAATTAAACTTTATTTTAATTAAAATCACTCTCCTTTACATAACCTATAAAAGTTACACAAACAAATAATTCACAACAGACTATGTTCGCTGCATAAACAACCTTTCGCTGGATTGGCTAGTAGTCTCATGCGTCAGTTAGAAAGGATTATGACGTCACACGTCGTTTTCGCGCGCTACATACATTTTTGATTTTTTAAAGCCTTCAAATTAAAAAAAAAAAAAATTAAAAACTGTTTTTTATGTTTATATACAACAAGAGGAATATAATAAAAAAATAAAAAAAAATCATGCCTATCCCCTATTCTATATAAGCATAAATTAAAGTACCAACTTCTTCATTCTACTTCACACGACGTCGAGGCGTTCGAAACCGAAATATGCTTCGTCAATTATCAGGATTTTTCATCAAATTTTAGAATTGTGCATATCTTATAATAAAAAAAAAAAACTTGCGGGACGCCACTGCATACGACCTATCCTAGCACACACGTAACCTGAACTACTTAAATATATAATACACTCCTATCGTGGTCTAATCTAATTAGCTGTTTTCGTTTCTAAACGATGGAATTAGACCTTAATATTATGATAACATAAAACTAAAAGGCCGGCTGAAAATTGCCGTTTGATTGATCGGGTACTGTTCCAAGAAGTTCTACTTTCACAAGGAAGCTACGGTACTCTTATTCAATATTTTAGATCTAAAATTTTATCGCGATAAACCATATGCATCATCAAGTCCTTAGTTCTCAAATAAAGAATAAAACTGTTGATTTTGATGTGATTATAGAACGAATATTCCTAGACATCCAGTATTATGTTGTCCTCTTACACTTATTTAATACCTACAAATCCCTGAAATGTGTGAAATTTCACACTTCACATCAATTTTTAGGGTTTTGTAGGTATGACCAAAAAACTCTTATCCCGTCATTTTGTCGTCTGTCTGTCTGTCTGTCTGTCTGTCTGTCTGTCTGTCTGTGTGTCTGTCTGTCTGTCTGTCTGTTCGGTAAAAATTGTAGCCAAACGGCTAAACCTAGAGAGTTGAAATTTGGCATGCTTATACAACTCTTTGACCCGCACATAGGAAAAATACTAAAACATCTAAAAAAGATATCCCCCTAAAAATATAAACAAATATGTGCTCATCGAAAAAAAATATATTTTTTATAATTCTGAGTAGGATATCAAATGAAAGCCCTTGGTACGTGGATTAACGATCAAATTTTTATTTTTGCAAAATAAATTATTTTGAAGCGATTTTTGCCAAAATTGTGCAAAAATTTTTTTGTCCCACACCCTGTATCCCAGATGGGTAAACTAAAAATCTGAAAAAATTCTAAGTAATGTACATTGGTGTGAACCGGAATAGTACAACAGGAATTTTAGATCGGATTATGTTTTCGGAAAATAACGCATTTTTTGTGTTTTTAACTAAAATATGTAAAAATATTTAATCCGCTATTTAACACAATAAACGAGTGAACGTGCGTAGTCCAGTGGTAACGTTCTCGCTTCGTAAGTTGCAAACTATTGTTCGATTCCAGTCAATTTTTATTTTTTCTGTTTTTTTTTTTGCATTTATATTTTGTATCGGAATAGTAAAACAGGAATTTTTGATCAGATTACGTTTTTGGAAAAAAACGCATTTTTTGTGATTTTTGGCTAATAATGTACACAAGTTATAGCTTTGTAACACGCTACAATGAAACGTGTATGCTGGTGTAGTGGTTTTGCGCTGGCGTTTCACCCAAGTAACTCGATCCGAAAGGGGTCGAACCCTGCGAGAAGAGACAATATTATTCTTGTTTTTTTTTTTTTTAATGTTTATATTGTTTAAATTATTTTTTCTAAATTCTAGTTATATTATGGCAAATGTTGCATTTAATTTTTAAAAGCGTAAATTTAATAACCAGTGGAAATTGTTTATATTATAATTTAATTCTGTTTCAATGTATATGAAATCAGAGGGGCGGAATTTATAACAACCAATGGAAGCCATAGGCGCAATTTTTAAAATTCTTAATGAACCTTGCTATATAAAAAAAAAAAAAAAAATACTGCACATATTTAGAAACCTAAATAATGGTATTAGGCGTTCGAATTAAAATTAACAAAAAAAAAAATTTTAATATAAAATTGGTTTTGGCATCCCAAATAATCATCAATAACTTACTAAATACCTGCAAAACCCTGAAATGTGTGAAAATTCACACTTCACATCAATTTTTTATTAATCTAATGAAGACTTGAATACGAAACAAATGCAGAAAAAAACGCTGGGATTTTTTTCAAATTATTTATATTTTGTTTAAAAAAAAATAATTGGAAGTTCTTAGTTCTCAAATAACGAATAAAAGTGATTATCAAAAAACTGTTGATTTTGATATGATTATAGAACAAATATTCCTAGACATCCAGTATTATGTTGTCCTCTTACACTTACTTAATACCTACAAAACCCTGAAATGTGTGAAATTTCACACTTCACATCAATTTTTTTATTAAGATGGAAAGGTTTCCGCGACTGGAATAAGGTAGGAACAATTGATATAGAAGGTACTCAGTATATTAATTATAAAAAATATTATATAAACTAAACCACTTCTTTATATAAATTATATAAGCGAAAGTAATATGAATAAAACGATATTAAAACAAATTGGAAAGTAGCAATAAATATTTAAATATAACAATTGAAATATAATTAAACTAGATGAATGTAAAATTAACCAATCAAAAAACAATTATTCCAACTAAAACCTTTGAAAGGTATAAATAACTTTTATTGTTCTAATTTTGGATTAACGAACTGAAATATAACTTTCATTTGACGAATGATTGACAGATTACTGTGTGTGTGGACAAGAATGAATTCATTGTTTGGATGGAAGGAAGCTGTATTTTACATATCAATTCCGTTGAACAATCTTGACGTATTCATCAACAAATTTGGGTTAAATATTAGAATTAACATGTTTATGCTGAAACAATAAGGAAATGTCAAGATCTTAATAAAAGAAGCTAGTCATGGTTGGAGGAAAAGTTTTCCATTGGTATGTCAGATGAATATTCTACAGTTGCCAAGTAAAATATATTATAGTTTGTAAGATTTCGTAACTAAATCTACCAAATTACCTCAATTGAATATTCTTTTCTTTTCTAGAGGACCGAACATTCTCAGTTAAAATTAACGACATACATTCACCACTAAAAAATATAAGGGCAGGGGTTCCACAAAGAAGCATATTAGGCCCCACACTATTCAATATTTTCTCCATGGATATTCCGTCTAATTTGGGAGTGATTGCTATGTTTGAAGATGAATTACATAAATAGTGCCAAGGGCTCAAAATGTGGAATATTTTACTTTGATAAATGCGAATGCAAAATATTTTCACTCAAGAGAATCTCACATCCACAACAGATTCGAATAAACGAACAACCAATATGTTGAAACTTAACAACAGTAAGATACCAAGGAGTGCACCTCGAAGGAAGACTTACATGGATATCTCATATTAAAATGAAACTTCAGCTTGCTCATCAAAGACTACACCAGCTCTTCCCCTTGATTAAAAGAAAATCGAAGCTCAAAGTAAAATGTGCCTTGCTACTTTATAAATCGCTAATTCAAGCACTGTTTATGTACGCTTGCGAAGTCTGGGAAAACACCTCCAAAACCAATATCCTCAAACTACAAACGCTGCAAAACAAAATTCTAAGAATAGCAGTCTACGCTCCATGGTTCATCCGGAATGATTAACTTCACCAGGAATTAAATATGCCAACTATAGAATTATTTATTCGAAAAGTAACCAAACGTTTTATAAACAATATAAAAAATTGTGAAGGTGCGATAACCTACCACATTGGCCAAAAAGGTATACACGTTAGACTGAAAAGACAGCTACCCCAAGACATATACAACTGCAGCAATGACAGTGACAGTGAGAGTGACGTGCCTTAATTTAAGGTTAAATATTAGCATAGATACCAGAAACTGTACATACAACAAATATAAGTGATACATTATAAGTTACATTTTAAGTACTATTAGGATGTTAAGTTTCTCCCATGTTATTAAACTAGTTGTTACCACTGCTGTGAATAACATTTCTTTTTGTTGAACCAGAAATAAATAGATTTAAAAAAAAGATTTCGTAGGTATCATTAGGGTGAATAGACGTCTAAAGATGGCAATAAAAAATAATGAATCGATTAATTGATCATTTGATTAATCGAAATGTTATAATCGATTTTCGATTAAATTGGTAGAAAATAATCAGTTAATCGATTATGAAATAAAAAAACATACCCAATCGCAAAAAAAAAAAAAAAAAAAACTGGACTGTCTTAATATTGTATTTTAAAGGCTGATAAAATATTATTTAACCATTTAATAGGAAACTAAAAGTATTGGGAGGTTTATATAACAAGTCTGCGTAAACAAATATTTTTTATTGGTACCAAAACAAGCTGTAACAATAAATAATGACCGTTTGAAGGACGACTGGGGAAAAAACAATATCGCATATTAAGTACGCAAGTTTTAACACAAATAACTCATTGTTAAAATAAAAATTTTGGCGTTAGTTTAACCATTTTAGGGATTTCTAAAATCCTACACGTGTTCTTTTGTGGAATAAAATTAAAATGTGGCCCGAAGACGTTGTACGATCTGCACCATTATATGAATATGGCCGCAGTATTGGAATATCGGTAGTGTTTTGGATGAAGCTAGAAACACTATTAACCCTTTGTCATTAGTTAATTTCTGGAGTTTTCCCGCTATAACTCTTCAAATATTTATCCAATAAAAAAAAATGCATTTAGCTAAAAGATTTGTCTTCTTATTCTAAACAATTTTTGTAATTTATGTTTTTGCTGAAATTATACTGATTTTTCCTTAAAGAGATAAATTCTTAAAATTCGCAAATTATCATCTGACATTTAAGTGTTAAATAAACACACTCAATCAGTTTATATCAGTGGTTCCCCAACTTTTTCGGTTCCCGGCGCCCTTAATGTATCAGAATTTTTCTGTGACGCCCCAAATCAAATCATTGATCTAATTAACGCAGTTGGGGGAATATTCGAATATTTTCGCGGCGTCTCAGGGCACACGCAGTTTGGGAATCACTGGTATATATAAAAGCGCTCAAATAAGCAAAACAAGCTTGTTGCCGTAGCAGCAACAGTGGATTTAAAATTAATTTTATTTATTTTATTTTTTTATTTAAAAAAAAAAAAAAACACAGAACAGGACTAAATGTCTCAAATTACACTGTAGTTTACAAACGTCCATGCCCTGACCAGGATTCGAACCCGGGACCTTTGGCTCGTGAAGCAGGAGCGCTACCTCTACGCTACCAAGGTCGACAAACTTTCATATTTTAAATGTCGCATTATCGGCGACAACGGAGTGCAAAGGGTTAATTACGCAATAAAGCGTAAACAGCGAACTGGTCTCTGCATAAAAAACCTGATTCAAATCATCTACGACCGAAGACAATACGATTGAATACAAAGCAAACGCAGAAAAAAAAACTCTGGGATATTTGGCAGATTATTTAAATTTTGTTTAAAAAAATTAAATGGAAGCTCTTAGTTCTCAGATAACGAATAAAAGTGATTATCAAAAAAAACTGTTGATTTTGATGTGATAAATATACTTCTTACACCTACGAAATACCTGCAAAACCCTGAAATGTATAAAAATTTACACTTCACTTCAATTTTTATTTTTTATTTTTTTTAGAGGGGGGTCTATATTGAGTCGAGAAATTCTGGAAGGGGTCATAAAAGATTTTCGTCAACAGCTTTC
Source organism: Liopterus haemorrhoidalis (assembly GCA_963971575.1). Taxonomy (NCBI): domain Eukaryota; kingdom Metazoa; phylum Arthropoda; class Insecta; order Coleoptera; family Dytiscidae; genus Liopterus; species Liopterus haemorrhoidalis. The sequence continues at coordinate 237,777,530 of OZ020611.1, forward strand.
TTCGATAAACAAACACATGAATCACGGTATAGGGATTTCTTAATAATACCTACGAAACCCTAAATATTATACGTTTATGAATCATTTATTACGAATATAGTCTGTAGACTCCAGAATATAGTGGTTAATTTTAGCAGAGTTTCAGCGTGGGGTAACAATGAGAATTCATTTATTAACGACATATAAATTGAAATATTCATTCCGAGCGCATGTCCTGGATAATCATATACCACTATCCGTTTTGATCTATTATTAATCCTCCAAATAATACCCGCGCCTGATAATGACACATTTATGTTACACTAAATAATCTAATTGTATTACTCCTACCAATGTCGAGACATTATTAAATAATTTCATTACGAACCATAACAATGTACATACGAGGAGCATTCATGCAAAAATGGACTTGTCCATTTTAACAAAATTTAAATTTTTAACGTATTTGTCCTCTTTAGTATCGTTTCTATCCGTAGGTTATTTCAGAACGTACAATTCCCGATAAATCATGTTGTATTTGCTAAACTAAACATGACAGCTTCAATCAGAAAGCATACATCTCCAATTAAATGCCAGTTAAACAAGAAACTGAACAAAACAAGACATCCCAGTACAATTTATAAGACAATGTAAGATTTACTTTCAAAGTAAGATATATAATATCTTGATTAATAAACTCAAGCGATATGGCATTACCAATCCCCTATTGTCTTGGCTCACTTCTTACCTAACTGATCGTGTATGTTAAAATAAGCAACTATCTCTGAGAGGTTATAAATGCGACTTCAGAGTTCCCCAAGGGTCACATTTAGGGCCTATTCTCTTTATTCTATTTATTAACGATATTGAATTTTATATCGAACACTGCAATTTCTTATTAATTGCGGACGATTTAAAAATCTTCTAGATTAGTTCTACTACAGCTGATCACAGCGTTGCAACATGATCTCGATTCTATCTTCCAATGGTGCACAGAAAATAACTGGTTCAATATCGCCAAGTGCAAATACGAGGTCTGTTCAAAAAGTATAACGAATTTTGTGTTTTTTCAAAAATTATTTATTTATTCATGAATATCTATTTTGTCCCCTTCAAAGTAAACAGTACCAGATATTATACACTTGTGCCAACATTTTTCCAATCCTCGAAGCACTTGAAAAAATCATTTTTTGTGATCTTGTTCAGCTCCTCCTTCGATGCCGTCTTTGTCTCCTCACTCGTAGCGTAGCGTCGTCCTTTCATGGGCCTCTTCAGTTTCGGGAACAAGAAAAAGTCACAGGGGGCCAGATCTGGGGAATACGGTGGCGGCGGCATTATTAGTGTGTTGTTTTTGGTCAAAAATTTTGGTACGAATTACGCGGCGACCCGTCTAATGCCCAAATCATTGGTAAAAATCGAATGGCACGAGCCAATCGATATGTTTCGGTCGTCAGCAACGTCTCTAACGGTGATTCGACGATTGGCCAATACTATTTTCTTCACTTCATCAATGTTTTCGTCTGTTGTTGACGTGCTCGAGCGTCCGGCACGCTCTTCATCGTCCACATCTTTTCGGCCCTCTGAGAACATTTTGTACCACCGATAAACGTTGCTTTCGTCCAAGGTAGCTTCACCATATGCCACAGTCAACATTCGGAATGCGTCCGCGCACTTAATTTTGTTTTTCACACAAAATTTGATACAGATTCTTTGATCCATTTTTTGGTATAGGCAAAAATCGAAGACGAGCCAAAACACGTGCAAGCAAAGCAACTGTCAAAAATTAACTGAACATTCAAAATAGCCGAACTTGTCGGCATAAGTGAGAGACATGAGTACCAACATAACGCCACAAAAAAATTGAAAATCGAATATACGTAACCCGTGAAAATTCAAAATTCAAAATTCGCGATACTTTTTGAACAGACCTCGTATATCAACTTCTCTAAAAAATGAGAACAATCGAGAGTTTTGTATTCACTAGACAATACACCTTTAGAGCAAATAAAAAATATAAGGGATTTGGGCGTCTTATTTATTAGGGACCTTCATTTTACTGCCTACATCAACACAACTATCAGCAACTCGTTACGCATGTTGGGTTTGGAAATTTACATTAAACAAACATTAAAGTACCTCACAGTGACATTAAGAATGAAATAGGTAGAACGGTTCTAGAAGAATGGGACAAAGCATGGAAAGAAATAAATAACAACAAACTACGAGGAATAAAAGAGAACACAAAAAATGGCACACATTCCATAAAAGGAAACAACAAATAACGGTTACCAGATTGCGCATAGGCCATACTCTGGCAACCCATAAATACATACTGAATAAATCCGATACCACCAAATACAACTTATGTAACACCCAACTAACCGCTGAACATCTCCTGATCGCATGCTCAAAATACTCAAGAGAACGGGAGAAAAATAAAATACCACCAACATTGAAGGAAGCCCTCTCCAACAACATAGAAATAACGCAGCGGATACTACAGTTCACAGAAGAAACTGATCTCGCCCCACAGATATAATATACTAATAAAATATCAAAATATATGTATATACTTACTAGATTAATTATATATGTATTATTTAATGTAATTATAATGTACAGGGACACTAATCACCTCTGTTGTGGATGTGTCTTAAAATGTTTAAATAAAAAAAAAAAAAGATGAATTGCATTAATTTCTGGTTGTCACATTTATCCGGAAAATTTATTATTGCAACTATTGATATTTGGTAATAATACGATTAGATGGTCAAAAAGAAGTCGGTTATCAAAGAAATAATGATTAAGAGTGAGTAAACTTTTTTGCTTGGAAGGTAATAAACTATCAACTGTTAAAGTTACGAATGTTATTTCCCTCGCACCCTCGTATAGTCCAGTAACCTAGTAATAATCATAAGTTGCATCGAGTGGGGGTAGTTAGTTTCTTTTTTTTTTTTTTCTTGTATGGGTTGTGCCTGAGATGCAAAATCCAAGTTTTCGACCTCGGCAGCCTTCCGGAACACTTTTGAATTTCGCAAAAACTGCTAAATTTTCGCACTCTTTTCGGTTTCTGCCCATTTTGACCATAAAGGAGCACGTTTTCGACAAACACCATTCTATGCATTTTTAAACTAGATTTTCTACAATTTGAGACCAAAATGGGCTCGGTAGTCTTAATAGTTTCCGATATACAGCTTTTCAAAGTTTGAAAAAATCTCCAAACTTGAAAATTGTATGCTATATCATGCTCATGGGCACTGTTTATTTTTAGAAGTGAAAACTACTCCTTATTGTCAAAAATTATAAAATAACATTGCAAAACCTTATATTGCTGCCGAAAATACTGGTTATGTAGATTATTACGCCCCGAACAGTGCTATTCGAATGTTTCGAAAAAAAATTTATTGGTTTTTTAAACATAGCTCCTTCATTTTTAGTGATAGAAAGTTTTTCAAAAACGATTTGGTAGGGCTTTTCAAGAGCTATAAGACTGTGTAAATTAAATTCCTTAAGATCCCTTAGTTTTAAATGGGGTGAGTTTGAAGGGCTCGAATAAGGTAGTGTTCGCTTGTAAATAGAGGTTTTAAACGGCTATATCTCGCCAAATATTCACTGTACAGAAAATATATGCACAGGGAAATTTAAGTCATTAAAAAAGCTACAATTTAGTGCTCTATCATTTTTTTTCGTATCTCCAGTAATTTCGGAGATATTTTGAAGAAAAGGGTGAAAAATACGAAATCGCAAAGAAACGTTTTTCCTTTAAACTCCAATTTTTCTAAAATTAGCCATTTTAAATTGGTCAAACTTCTTGGGTGTACTGAAAATACATATATGAAGAGAACCACAGAAGGGTGAGGATCAATTTTAATTATGGGGGTAAATAGGGGGTTGTTTTCACTGATTTTTTCGTAGAAAAAAGTAGGTACCGACCTTATTTTGATCATAAGTCGCTTAATTTTTATACTAGAGACTTTTTTTTTTTGTTTGAAAGGTCTAATCAAATACTTTAAAAAAGACTCAATGAGTTTTCTTCGAAAAATGCAAATTTTTCCTGTTATTTGACTTTGAATCTTTCAAATTATGCATTTGGCGAAAAAAAGTTAACCATTAACATGGCGTATCCCGGTTCGTATTGATCGTAGAAAAATAATAAAAAAAAGATTTTGTTTGCTTTTTTAAAAGCTACAATTTTGCTTTCTACAGTTTTTTTGATAAAATGCATATTTTTCGAGTTATTCGCAAAAAACTTTTTAAAAACATCGATTTTTTCGTCGAAAAACTGTTACACTCGTATTGTAGTTGAAAGTTACCATTATTTATAATAATTAATTCTTACCCACATGCTATAGATACCATTACTTCTATTTATTAATGTTTACTTCACTGACTTATGTTAGACAGGTTGTTGAAGATATAAAGGCAATTGTATATGATGAAACATGAAAATTAGCATAAAATTTTCAAGTTTGGAGATTTTTTCAAATTTTGAAAAGCTGTATCTCAGAAACTATTGAAGCTACTGAACCTCTGGTCTTAAATTGTAGCAAATTTAATCTAGTTTAAAAATGCATTGACAATGTTTGTCAAAAACGTGTTCCTTTATGGTCATAATGGTAAGAAACCGAAAAAAGTTCGAAAATTTAGTAGTTTTTGAGAAATTCAAAAGTGTTCCGGAGGGCTGCCGAGGTCGAAAACTTGGATTTTGCATCTCAAGCATATCCCATACAAGAAAAAACGACGAAACTAACTACCCCCACTTGATGCAACTTTTGCCCCATAATCATGACAAGGTTACTGGACTAGTATAATAGTAAACAAAAATTTAAAATAAACCTTAGTCTTCGACATTTTAATAAAAGCGGGACATTTAGTGGCCTGGGTGGGCAGCGAGACAGGGAATTTAAAAGCCGGACTGTCCCGCCAAATGCGGGACGTTTGGTCATCTTACACTACACTCGATATTGTTTGTGTAATACTAACTGTAAAACATATATTAGGTAATAATTTCGTTTGTTTGTTATACAATGTATAATTAATATAAATGATATTGATTTGTAACTTAATAGCTTAAAATACATCAATAAATTCTTACTAAATTTAGAACACAACTAGAAATTATCATACCACCTTTACAAGAAAGAACACGATTCTCATTTCATTTACATATATAAAACCTACGGCAAAAAATTGATGTGATGTGTTAATTTTTACCTATTTCAGGATTTGGTAAGTACCTAGCCTAGTAAGTATGGCGGCCAAGAAAGGGTTTAATTGCTAAATACCTGGGACTTTTTTTATAAAAAAGTCATAATATCCTAATAAAGAATATATTAATGCTCAATCGTCGTCTATTAATCTGACAGTGCTTTCCAATCAGTGTGTCGCGACAAAAGGCAGCGTTTATGTAAAGGGAAAATGGGTAATGCACCCAATAAAAATTATTCTTTTTAAATTTTATTTAAAGATGTCAACATTGTAATTTCATTTATAATTTAAATCTTTGAAATTTTTAAATCCTAACACCTTGTTTGTTTTATAAGTTGTGCTCAATTTAATGTCGTGTGATTGGTGCCACAGAGATCTCACTTTTCGGGCATGCAAATATTTTGTCCCAGACATTGCATATGCATTGCATTGCAATAAATAAAATTAAGGTTGCGCAAAAGATGATTCTTAAAATAATATTGAATAAACCCAGAAGATACTCATCTAAAGTTTTATTTGACCATACTGGTATTGGGTTGTAACATTATCAATGAGTGAACTAATTTTAACGACCTTATTTTCTTAAATCTATAGATAGCAATATAATCCCTAGCCTGTTGGCATATGGAAGCAGTTTGTTAGGTGTATATAAAATTCACAATTTTTCTTGTGCCCCTTTAAGACCCCCCGAAATACATGTATTTCGGCAGTTCTTATCTTTTTAATTTTACCTAAAAATTGAAAAAAATAACATGGAAAAATTCTTATCTTCTTTAATCTTTATCTACCGTATTTTTCGGATCATAAGACGCACCCCAATTTTAAGCCGATTTTTCTATGTAAAAAGGTGCGTATGTCCGAAGGTATGGACGATTATACGAGGTACGTTAATTCAGAGCGCATAAAATAGAATCAACGAAAAAGATTTTAAAAGAAAGTCTGTCTGTCTGTCTGTTCGGTACAAATTGTAGCCAAACGGCTAAATCTAGAGAGTTGAAATTTGGCATGCTTATACAACTCTTTGACCCGCACATAGGAAAAATACTAAAACATCTAAAAAACATATAAAAATATGTACTCATCGAAAAAAAATTTTTTTTTTTTAAATTCTGGAATCCGCTAACACTAACAGTCAGACTGGAGTCGCTGGATTTTGCAGACGATAAATGTAGTTGTCGCATAAGCAGGGAGACATGCAGTGAAAACTGAATGACCTCACGATTGAATCTGCAAAAGTTGGATTAAAAATGAATAGCTCCAAGACGAAAGAAATGCGAATAAATGCTGAAACCGATAAACCTTTACTGCTCGGTAACCGTCAAATCGAGCGTGTGGATGATTTCCAGTACTTGGGGAGTGTTGTGTTTGTGGACGGTAGCGTGGATATAGATGTGGAAAGCAGAATACGAAAAGCGAGAGGCGCCTTCATCCAACTTAGCCGTGTATGGAATTCTGCGATCTACAGTACTTCCGCGAAAACTACCATATTCAGGGCATGCGTGACGTCAGTTCTTCTGTACGGCTGCGAGACTTGGTTCGTAACGGAAGCTATCAAGAGAAGAGTGCGAGTATTTGTAAATCACTGTCTACGAAGAATCCTTCGCATTTATTGGCCACGTAGAATGTCAAACGTAGAATTGGGGGAAAGAACTGGTCAAATGGACATTAATTTGCAAATAAAAAGAAGAAAGTATGGTTGGTTAGGGCACACTCTTCGAAGGGCTCCTAGCGAAGTATGCCGCTATGCACTAGCATACAACCCTCAGGGCAGTAGGCGTAGAGAGCGACCGAAGAACACCTGGCGTCGCTCAACCCTGCTAGAAATAAATGCATGGAACTCTCAAAACCAAGACAAAAGTCTGTATAACAACATCACCTACTTGAAGCCTATGGCAGATAGACTAGTTAGATGGAGAAATTTTATTAACATTTTAATTTTATTTAACAGCCTATGCTCTTCTTAGAGGCAGTCCAAAATCACCCGATGATGGACAAGGCTTGATGATGATGAAAAAAATTGCCATGTCACAAAGTGTGTTTATCAGTGTTATCGCCCAGCATAAGTTGTCTTTACGTATTTTTTTTCTTTCCTTAATAGCGATAGGCGAGTAAATTATAATATGGTTATCATATGATTCGCACTGGCACTGGCACTGGCATAGTAGTCAGTTATTAAATGTTATCAGTTGGAGCAGACATTGAAATATATTTGCACGATAACACCTGTCATATATTATACGAATTAAATGTCAAATTATATTTTTAAAGTATAAAATTATATTTTAATATTAACACTTGAAATTTATAGAACTTCTATTGCTGATAAGTATTATTTATATAGAAACATGTTACAAAAACACCAGACAACAACAGGACCGATGTTAAATATTTTATCATGTTATTTTAAATATTTTCATTCTTCTACAGGTTAGCTCGAATTATTACTATCCAAAAAAATTGATGTGAAGTGTGAATATTCACACATTTCAGGGTTTCGCAGGTATATAATAAGTGAAGGTGGTATGCTGAGTGTGTAGGACAAATTTTACTTTGTAGTAATCACGGCAAAATGAACGATATTTTTAAAATAATTTATCGTCTGTTAATCATATAATAAAACTGGTTATTAAATTTACGCTCTTAAAAATTAAGATGAATTAATAACTAGAATTTTGACAAAATAATTTCAACATAATAAAAATGCAAAAAAAAACTGAAAAAATAAAATTCACTCCGTACTCGAACTCGAAACCTTTCGTTTTCCAGCCAGTTTAAGAGTGCCCTAACACATGTCGCCATGGCACGCCATGCATGTCTGTGTCTTACATTGGTATAACTTTTGTAGTTTGTGAACCAAAAACTACAAAAAATGCGTTATTTTCCAAAAACATAATCTGATCAAAAATTCCTGTTGTACTATTTCGGTTCACACCAATATACATTACTTAGAATTTTTTTAGATTTTTAGTTTAAACCATCGGGGCTACAGGGTGTGGGACAAAAAATTTTTTGCACATTTTTGTAAAAAATCGCATCAAAATAATTTATTTTGCAAAAATAAAAATTTGATCGTTAATCCACGTACTAAGGGCTTTCATTTGATACCCTACTCAGAATTAAAAAAATATATTTTTGTTTTCGATGAGCACATATTTGTTTATATTTTTAGGGGGGTATGTTTTTTAGATGTTTTAGTATTTTTCCTATATGCGGGTCAAAGAGTTGTATAAGCATGCCAAATTTCAACTCTCTAGGTTTAGCCGTTTGGCTACAATTTTTACCGAACAGACAGACAGACAGACAGACAGACAGACAGACAGACAGACAGACAGACAGACGACAAAATGACGGTATAAGGGTTTTTTGGTCATACCTACAAAACCCTAAAAATGATTGGAAAGTACTAGCATGGCGTCTATGGAAGCCCTTGCTTAATCAGACGGAAATATTTTTTTGTGAAAAATCTTTATCTAAAGAATAAGAGGCTTTTCCGCACTTGTCGATTAAAAAATTTGTCGCTTCGCGGCTCGTTTTCTAACTTCGACGTGTGCGACTAAATCATGCCTTATGAAACTTGTGTTTTAATATAATTTAGGATATGATGAGGAAGTAATGGGATTCGGACTGGTCAGAAATGAAAATTAAAACAATATTTTAACTTCGCTAACGTTTCGATTTATTATGAAATCTTCATCAGAGCTAGAATAAAAATGTAGCTATAATTTATGATAGAGTTTGTTTTTACAATATCAAGTTAATGAAATTAATTTTCCAAATTTGATCAATATGAACTACAACTAAATGTGAAAAATATAGTAATATATAAAAATGAAAATAAATAAATAAATAAATAAAATAAAATAGTCAGATAAATATAATGCAACGTCCACATAATGTGAGAGGTCATTGAACTTAGAGAAAATAATCCGTGAGCTAATCAAGTTTGAATAGGAAAATAGTGATACGTTAAAATCATTTTTATTCTAGCTTTGATGAAGATTTCAATCAAAACGTTAGCGAAGTTAAAATATTGTTTTAATTTTAATTTCAGACCAGTCCGAATCCCACTACAAAGTATATTTTACGGACGTAACCATTTAATTCAATAAATTAGGATGTTCTGAAGCTATTGATAAGATACCAGTATCGATATTTTTCATTCATTATCGTGATTTTAGTATCGATACTAATCTTTCGATATTTTATTAATATCAGTACATTTGACCCAGTATCGTCTTGTTTCTTTTAACCGACCGCCAACATATATAAGGGAGGTATTGTGATCATATCGATTTTGCCATTTCGAGATTTCGATGGATCTCGATGTTAATTAGTTAGTAAAAATCTAAGACAGCAGAATTAGGAAAACGATAATAGACATTAAACATTTTAAGATGGGATTTCCGATCTTTCACTTGCAAAACTGGTGTGTATATGAACTCTTGCTAGGCTCCATGGCCTCGTCTAACTCTTCTCTTCATGAACGCCTCTTATTTATTAGTTATCCGGGCCGTATGATGTCGGCAACGGAAATTTCTGCGGCCCACACATGTTTAAAACTTTTGTGACTTCATTAACAAAATTGACAAATTAAATAAATAATCTGAGTTTTGGAACATGTGAATTAATTAGTGAACTCGTTTATAATGTTTACTTGCGTTTTATATGATAAAATGGAAATAATTTGGAGAATATTTTGGAGGATTTTGGTTTAACTTAAAGGATTTCTTTTATGGGCGGCCAAAGTTTTTATTTTTATTCACGTGACCAAAATGTTATAACCCAATAAAAAATGTTTTGGACTTTTTAGTGCATTTCTAAATGAAATTGTGTAATTTAAAAGTTTTTTTATCATGTTGAATTCAAGGTTTTTCAAAATTCACTCATGTCACCCATGGTTTTCAAACTCCAACATACGTTGCTAACATTAATAATAAAAATAAGATTAGCCGATTATCACAACCAATAAATCGACCAAAAAGCCAATACAGATTAATCGCAAAATGGCCAATATGACCGATTAATCGGTGCTACCCCATTATTATTATTATTATTATCATTATTTGGGGTTTGTCAGGTCTTGACAAGCGTCCACTAATCGCAAAGTTCAGCAACCTTTTGAGCCTACCCAGCAAACATTTTTATACGGGTCAGTACTGGTAAAGCACATACTCCCCGGCATTGAAAGTAATGGGCCAGTGCTGGCATTTCGTACTGGGCCAGTACCCCGGTGTCCCCGTGGCCAATGCAACAATGCAATATCAGTTGCCGGCCCATCAACGGTAAAGTGCATTGAAAGTAATGGGCCAGTGCTGGTATTTCGTACTGGGCTAGTACTCCGGTGTCCCCGTGGCCGTTGCTGGCCCATTGATGTATCAGTTGCCGGACCACCAACGGTAAAGTGCATTGAAAGTAATGGGCCAGTGCTGGTATTTCGTACTGGGCCAGTACTCCGGTGTCCCCGTGGCCGTTGTTGGCCCATGGATGTATCAGTTGCCGGACCACCAACGGTAAAGTGCATTGAAAGTAATGGGCCAGTGCTGGCATTTCGCACTGGGCCAGTACCCCGGTGTCCCCGTGCCCGTGGCCCAGCAACGGTAAAGTGCAAAATAATCGCATTAGTTGCAAGATTTATTTCTGACGGAACAGTGCTTATATTATACCAACTCTCTAGTGTTTCCAATGGAACATATGCTTGTATGCATGTACTTACCCAGTATTAAAATAAATTAATGGTTAGGTGCAAAATAAATACTCATTTGGCCATTTTCACCATCGTTGAATAAATTTATTTAACAAATTAAGTTGACAATATCGTATCGGTTTTAAACTATTAATGAAGAAATTAACATTGCTGTCAATAGAATGATGCGATATTGTTAACTTAAGTTGTTAAATAAATTTATTCAACGATGGTAAAGCTGGCCGATTGTAAATTGTATTAAGGCCCGGTCTTTCCACCTTCAGATAAAGTTCCAGGTAACTATCTGACAGATAAGGTTATTTGTAACTTCATCTGCTGAATAAATGTCAATACCAGTCAGTGAATCCAATACGTCAGTCTCATTATCTGTTAGATAACTATCCGATAGATACATTTGTATAGAAAGAAGGGATGACATTTACTCAGCAGACGAAGTAACAAATAACCTTATCTGTCAGATAGTTACCTGGAACTTTATCTGAAGGTGGAAAAACCGGGCCTAACAGTTATAATTTATTGATTTATTTATAAATATTAAATAAATATAATTTCAGGAATAACAGGAATTAGTTTATTTAATTTATTAATTTAATGAAGAATTTTAAGAAAATGGTTTTCTGCCATTTCGGCCAAACCAATTGCATCCTAAAGATAAGGGGCGACTAATAATTTTCGCCAATATTCGTCTTGTATTATCTACCACATCTTTCCCCCCTGACTTGAAGAGTGCCAACCTAAAGAAATCATACTTGTTAAAATAAATTCAATAATCATATTTTATAAGCATTAATGCTATAAGCTGTTCACTTTTGTAAGAACAAACTAGATCTGGTTATTTTGGTGATTTATATAGTGTATTACTGACTTTTAGAAACTTGGTTATATTGTAAAAAAAGCTTTACAGTTTTACAACTTTACAGTTTTCGATTAAGTTTGTATTATTTTAGGTTAGTATTATATTTACAAAATATTTAAGATGTCACTATTCATAATGAAATACTTATGACAAATTATATTTTTTAAATGACATATTTATAATCTTGTAACAGATTTATTAATAATTGAAAATTTTATTACATGCAAAAAACTATGATTGTACTAAACTAAAAATTAAACAATTTAACATGAAACAGTTTGTGTAAACTACGTCCTTAAATCTAACAAAACACACACAAATCACAATAAAAAACTGTATAATGTTCACAAAACAATAACTATTCAAATACACATCTTGACAAACTGTCCACCAACACGTATCAACTTGTACTGGCCCTCGAAGGCCACGCCGTTAGGGCGTTTTATGACTAAGAACAATCAGACTTTTCAAATTATTGCATTCAAAAAAAGTTCAGTTTTAAGTAAAAAGTATGAGAGAAGAAGAGACGATAGCTGTGTAAAACAATAATGTATCGACTTTATTAGAATAAAAAAGGATAGAAAATTTGCTTAAAAAAAATTTAAAACAAAAGTAAACTGTAACATAAGCATTGGTCTGTTAGAAACAATCTTGCAACTAATGCGATTATTTTGCACTTTACCGTTGCTGGGCCGGCAAGTGATACATCAATGGCCCATTGATGGCCCAGCTAACGGCCACCGAAACACCGGGGTCCTGGCCCAGTGCGAAATGCCAGCACTGGCCCATTACTTTCAATGCCGGGGAGTATGTGCTTCAACAGTACTGGCCCGTATAAAAATGTTTGCTTGGATTAATACAAATAAGGAGTGCTTATAAAATGCTGGTAAAGTACTTCGTATAGGCGGAGTGTGAAATACAAATGTGAAGTACTTTATTAATACTGGCGTTGCACTTACTTTTGGCGCCAGCAATTTACCAGCAGTAAAAGCAGTTTGCCGGCATTTGGCCGTTAGTTGAATGTTTGCTGGGTAGTCATACTAGAGACTAGTGGAGCTAAATTGCTAAACTGCTGCATCCTAAACCCTGGCGATATGCAGCCGCGGAAATTACGCCAGATCCAGTGTCCGCACAATGCGGAGTGACCCGAGAAGCACTGCTTTATGCATCCTGCAGA